>JAFMSR010000012.1:1132980-1155701 GCA_022818135.1 Saxidomus purpurata
CTGATTTGCAATTTTATTAACATTGGATTCACAAACAAATTCATGAAAATATTTTTTAATTCAAGGACAGATTTTCAATGAATTCATGAACAAATTCATGAACTTATTTTTTTACCGTATTTATTAACATATTTTCTTATCCATAGATATAGTTTTTATGATGTATATATCTTTTGTTTACAGCACTTCTTCTTCCTGGTTCGGGACTACGGCAGCTGGTTGGACATTGGTACGAGCATCAGTCACTACATCATCGTCATGTGCATGATTATCTTCACTATGCTGCTGTTTGGAGTTTCTCATCTGCTAACCAGCTGTGCTATAAATAGATCTAGATCTGATAAGATGGAGTAAAAGTTTACGCTAAGTTCAGTCAATTCTCTACGCAGACATCTAGATTTAGACGTCCGTATTTGGTGTGCTATAAATAGATTTTGACCCGAAAAGACAGAATACAAGTTCAGGCTAAATTCAAGCACACCTGCGTTAACTTGTTTAACAATTACATGTTAATAATACTATGTACGCACTCATTTGGAATTTGACATCCGTAGTTGATGTTCTATAAATAGATCTAGATCTGATAGGATAAAATAAAAGTGTAAGCTAAATACAGGCAAACCTGTGTCAACTTGTGTACATAATACTCTTGGTTCAATCATCTGGATTTACACATCCGTATTTTCTATAGGCAGCCTGTACTGTTAAATCCTAATCAAAATCAGTCAAACATGTATATTGTAAGAGGGATCACCTATTTTAAGCAGCCCCTTGCCAGCTATAATCAATATACTAGGGCTTTTTTACAGAAAATTTCATAGAAATAGACGTATATTCTAATATGACTCGCAACTGTTCCTATATACATATAGAGGAAAGAATCTGTGAACAATAATTCGCTGTAAAATACATCACGCTTTCACTAATTACTACACATTTAACTTCGTAACAATGATTTAACACATGTTACAAAAATTGTATTTCACAGTAAGGGATTTATTATTTCTTATTTCACCAGTCACCTGCTTAGACTGGACGCTTGAGATATATCTCTTAGCAGTGAGCTTAATTCAGGGTCTACAGTATTATAATGTAGCTTGAAAAAAACATCGCTACTTCATCAAGTGTTGTTTTCAAGAACATCCTATCTGTGAATCAAAGACCACTGGTCAAAAGAAGCTAAAGCCATCTCTATTGACAGATGATGTTTATTCACTGGTAATTCTGTGATTGATAAATTGTGGATTTTTTTCTCTTCCTTCTGGTCTTTATTCACAGGTTGGTCTTTATTTAGAGGTAGTCTTATGCACAAGTTTTCCTGTATGTGAGTTTCTCATCAGATATGGTACTTTTTAAAATCAAAATCTCATTAATAATTTTTCAAGTATCGTTTTTACTTTTTTGATACTGTTTTGTCACTTATTCTTTGTCCAAAAATTTCATGATTATTTTCATGAAGTTTATTTGAAATGCAGCAGGGAACTAATCAGTATTTGAGCCTGGTTGTGCCAGGCCGGGTGTATGAGCCCCGATGTGCGAAAGCAGTAATTGTACAAACAGGAATGTTATCATTGTGGAGCCCAACTAGTTGCTGACCTGAAGTCACTGTAATGTCTACTTGAGGGGTCATGGGTTTGAGCCCTGCTACTGACCATGTCTCTTTATGTGAGAAAAAATGGCAGGTTTTTTTCTGAGGAAAGTGTTCTAGTACTACATGTAGTTCTCACAAGAAACAAGGGTCTGAACTGACCACCTATACAACTGATTGAACATGATGATTGATTGATTGATTGATTGATTGATTCTTATCTTATCTTATCTTATCTTATCTTTAATGGTTGTTAGACCTTCAGAAACACGTTATAAGTGTGTGGTCTTTAGTAAGGGTTGTTGGTGTTGGTTGACGGTACGTAAACAATATCAATTTAGATCTGTTCCCATTCATGAATGTCTTGTGTTGGATTTTGCATAACAGTGCTCAGTAAAATTTACCATTCAGTCAGGCTTGGTAACTGACAACTTAATCAAATAAATTTGGATGATGTTAGTCGTTTATATATTTTGCATACTATTCTGAATCTCTGCTAGACTAGAAATATTGTTAACTTTTGTGATAGATTTGGGTTTTTTCCACATCAGAAATTTTCCAGAAATCTGCAAACATTGTAAATGTATCATTATTTGATAAATTAAAATAGTGTTCAAATACAGTAGCAGTTGTAATTGTTAATCATAGCTTCTGAAAATAAGGAAAAAGTCAGATCAGTTTGAACTGCTTCAGGATCAGTGAATTATTTTAATCTTAAACAATGTCAAGGAATCATTAAGGTTTGGGAAGATGTGACAGAATTGTTGGGGAATTCGCAGGGGGGGGTGGGGGGATGTTACTGAATCGTCAGGGGGATCATCGGGCAATTAGGGAAAGGGTAACAAAATTCTCAAGGAATCACCAGGGATTTTGGGAAAATGTCAGGGAATTACAATCCTAACTGATCTGTCTGGGAATATTGAAATTTAAGGAAAATGTTGGGAGTGATGAAATATTTTGAAAATGTTTGGGAATTTTAACATTATTTAAAATCTTTAGAAAATGGCGAGACATTTTGGGAAAATATTGGGGAAATTTGATTTTGTTGAAAACTGGAGATATTTGTGATATTTTAAGCAAGTGCCTTATTCATTAATTAGTGTAATTAAGGAATATTAACATCGGGTGCCATGCTATAATTATACGCTTGATTTTTCCATTTTCTGTGTTGCATTTAACATTATTAATTATATCTTGGTAAACAAATGTGTCTGGAAACATTTTATATTGTACATTCAAAGCTACATGTAACAGTTTAAAAAGTTATTTCTTGTTAGTTTCTTCTCCTTTGATTATTTGAAGTAATATAATTTAGTATTCTTCAAAGTGACCGTAACAATTTTAAGAGAGATATTAAAGCACTAATACTCATAAATTACACTGACCTTGTTCAGACCAAAATAAATGAACATGTGTAACAATTTCATGTCTGTTGAATATGGTAAAAGCGATCTATGACCATCCTAATCCACTTTATACCTCGGCAAAACAAGTCGAGTGTCTGTTGGTGAATGTATGAATGAAGTATAGGTTTCTTAATTATTTGTTAAAATTAAATATTTAAACATCATTTTTTATATACTATGCATGTATGTGATTATGTAAATGTGATACGTCATTTGTTTTTAGCTAACCTGGCACGAAGTGCCAGGATGAGCTATTAGGATCACTCACTGTCCGGTGTTTGTCGTACGTCCGCTCTTACGAATAGGTACTTATGTGGCTAAACTGTCCATAGCAAACGATACATAACTGTAAATTCTATTCATTCCATAGGTTAATTGGCTGTTACATGGCTTAAATAAGACACATAAATACTTGAAATACGTAAGATAGCCACTGAAGTACCATTTAGTTAGAACTTCCGTCCCTCCGTCCACCATTTCCTTCAAACGTCATCTCCTTTGAAACCACTGGGCCAATTTTGATGAATATTTGCAGGAATATTCCTTGCATGAAGCTCTATCTGTTCAATGAATTTCATTCCATGCAGAACTTTGGTTGCTATGGCAACAAATAGTAGAAACTTAAAAAATCTTCTCTGAAACCACAAGGCCTAGAGCTTAGATATGTAGCATGTGGCATTGTCTAGTGGACCTCTACCAAGATTGTTCAAATTATGACCCCAGGATCAAAATTGACACCTCCAGGGGGTCACTTAATTTTACATAGGCTAATATAGGAAAAACTTTAAAAATCTTCTTCTCTGAAACCACAAGACCTGGAGCTTAGATATTTAGCATGTAGCATTGCCTAATGGACCTCTACCAAGATTGTTCAAATCATGACCCCTGGGTCAAAACTGATCCTGCCAGAGGGGGTCACTCGATTTCACATAGGCTTTTTTAGACTTTAAAAAAACAAGGCCCACAGGCAGAGTTAAGATATTTGGAATGTTACTAAGCATTGTGTAGTGGACCTCTAAGGATTATGATAAAATCATGACCCTTGTATTATAGCCAATGGTAGTCAGGTGAGCGATAAAGGACAATCTTGGCCATCTTGTTTTGTTTTTCAGATTAGTTTATCGAAGGCTGCATTGTAATTATGATGTTGTTATGGATTCCTAAACAATATCATGTGTTACCTTCTGAAAATAAAGATGATATTATTATTCTTATTATTATAAAACAAAGCTTTTGAGGTTATACTGGAATCACCATTGTGGTCAGTCGATAGGTCCACTTTTATAACATAGGTAGTTTATGGAGCGAAGTCCTTCATTAATTCAAGGACTGCAATGAATATTGGTACGCATAATCCCCATGAGTAATATATGTGCAAGATACAATATTTATATGTATCCATCAAGGTGTTGCAGAGTTGTTCCCCTTTGAACTTCGACGTTTCTCTTGCATAAATTTCACATACTCCTCTATCAGTTTTGAAAGCATTACAATGAATCATGAACAGTAGATGTGCAAGACACAATTTTTGCGTATATTCATCAAGGTGTTGCAGAGTTATTCCCCTTTGAACATAGACATTTCTTTTGTTTATATTTCATGTAGCATAGGTAGCTTGTGTCAACACCTCCTTTAGTTTTGAAGATTGCAATGAATATTGTTTATCATTATAACAATGAATAATTGATTTGCAAGATACAAGTTTAGCGTGTATCCATCAAAGTTATGCCCCTTTGAACCTGGACATTTCTGTTATTTGAATATTATGTTGCATAAGTGAATTGCTGAGCGAACTCTTCCTTCAGTTTTGAAAGGATTGCAATGAATACACAGTTGGTACACTTTATAAATAGTTGATTTGCTAGATACAATTTTTGTGTGTATCCATCAATTGTGACAGAGTTATGCCCCTTTGAACTGAAAACGTTTATCTGTGACAAAGCGCCATTGCGGGTGTATTAATTACAACGGTGTCAGCTCCAGTTGTATCAACTGTGGCACTTCAGATATTTCCAAGCAAATGTACGGTATATATACAAGTCCACAGGACACTTTACACAACCTAACTGTTGACCAACATGGCAGTTAATGTTACCTGAAAGTTCAAGTGGCCTGAAGAATGATCTGGCAAAATACAAGAAAACTACATACTACTAAATAATACTGCCTTTATTTTTGTCTATAACAGTGTCATAAAAAGTATATATTGTTACTGAACACAAATTTTCTATACTGATTCACAATTTCAATTCACAAATTCACTTTTGATTCACAACTTCAATTTACTTGGGTATCTGCATGATTCCACTTTGAATTCATTTCAATATAATGTGTTGTCTGTATAAATCCACTTTTGCCTCAAAACTTCACCTCAATACTTTATTACAATAGGGTATCCACAAAACATCCACTTTTGACTCAAAACTTCAGCACTTCATTATAATGGAGTATCAGTATATTAAATCCATAATTTTACTTCAACACTTCAATATAACTTCAATATAATGGGTTACCTGGTTACTATCCACATTAAATCTACTTTTGATTAAGATCAAACATTCTGTATAAATTTGATCGTGCATTTTATTTGTGTGTATAAATTTGATTGTGTAAATTGCACTATCGATGAAATTTATTTGATTGTGTGAGATGAATTGTAATGTAGGTGAAATGAATTTGATCGTGTGAGGTCCAATGTTAGTGAAGTTTACTTGGTGATGTAAACTGCAGTTTCTGTTTGTTTATAACAGGAGGAATGATAAGACAAACTAGGGCAAGAATTCCACCAGAAATGTAAATTGCAAAAACTGTCACTTCATTAGGAAGGTAGCACCTGTTCACTGTAAAATCTTTGCCACTGATCTCAGCCTGAAAATATACAGGGATTGTTTATTTGAATTTATACAAAAGCTTCCAGAGCTAATATAGAATGTAAATTTTACACTAAGTTATTTATTCTCGATTGCGAAATGAATTCTTACTTGTATTAATCACTCTCGGGACTCACTTCAGATTGAATCAACCTAGAAGATACATAGAGGCAATATGGAATTATCTGTTTCTTGTCTAAGGACACTACCACTACATGAGCACTGGTGGGGATCAAACCCTTGGATCCCATGGTGAACGTTCTACCACTGCACCAAGGCGTCTCAATCTTAAATGTTTAGCAAGTGTATAAAAGTCATATTGTATCAACTGATAAGTACAAGCGAAAATTTCTCTAATTTTAGAACAAGTATCATCAAATAAATTTTGAAAAATTTCATTGCTTTGTTTCTCCGTGGATGAGTAAATTCCACTGAAATTGACTTACAAGCAGAAATGTTGGGGCTTTCTTGTTTCTCCAGTTGTAAGAAGCCACTGTGTATTCTGGCACACTGTTCCTGTGTACCCTGTAGCAGCCGTGGTGGGTATGAGCACTTACTATGAGGCGCGGATCCAAATTGTCCAATAACTGAAATATTAAACAGCAAAACTATAGACAAATAAATGGCATGTTATTACAGTTGGACGTTTGTTTTCTAATTAGTGGAGTTTTGAGTGTAATGAGTTACTATGCACAAAACGAAAAAAAGGTACAACTTGCTATCGACCGAATGTTACAGTATACCTTGCATTATCTTTTTTCAGTACTTATTCACAGCCCAAAATTATCAGAAACTTCAATTGACCACTGTAAGAGAATTGACCCCAAGTAGTTTTTAGCAGTTCTAATTGCCTGTTTAAACTGTGAGTGGATTTGACTGCCAAACGAAGCGCAGTAAGCATGTTTGATATAATGCAATTATTATATATGCAACAAGCTTTGTATTATATCCTAGTCTGTGGTAAAATGTCAGTTTCAAAAGTTATATATAGGCAAATAGTTTACGTAAGCATGGTGCAAGCGCAGGACCTGTACAATATTCCCTAAACATGCCGAACTTTCCTACATAAAAATGTCTGTTCAGACGCTGGACCTAGTAACCGCACTCCGTGAGAGATGTGGGTCCCTGGTGACAAATATTGTATAACTATTATCTTACAGAAGGCTGTGACTCAACATTTTTGCTCATCCTCTTTAAAACTTCTGACCTTAAAACATCACAAACCATTTCCGTGCTTTCTTCAGATAAACAATCCCATTTCTCCCTGAAAGGTATAGATTTTTCTTCCTTTGGCGCTGCATCCGGTGTCGAGCACTCTTCATCAGACTCACGGAACATTGGAAAATGCTGCAAATAAACACTTCTATTTTCATAACCTTCGTTCTTGTTTCCTTTATGCTATTACAAATTGATGCAAATAAACATATTTGCTTTCATTACCTGTAACTTTGTTTTGTCGAGACGATCGGAAAATACTGCAAATATACGTTTCTGATTGCATTACCTCTTGTTAAAGTTTTCTTGGAACATTCAGTATCAACACTTTCTTATAATATTTACCTGAAGTTATACAGGCCCTATACAATGATATGAGCCCAAAAACAGTTAGTCATTTTTGTACCTACCATACAGTATCCTGTCAAACAACATTCAATCTTGAAATTCAAATTCAAAGATGACGCTGGCTGGCATAGAAAATTTCTGCATGTTTAATAATATATCGTCCTCAGAAGTGCTCCATATTTACAACATTAATAGTAGAAATAATTGGCATGTGTTCAGTGTATAACTTTCATGGTCACACACTTTTAACACGTATAACCAAAATATTTCATATCAATGTCACATAATATACACAAAAACCAACATATTTCATATCTATGTCACATAATATACACAAACACTGACATAAACTACCAAGATACTTAGTGTGAAGGACATTAATCCATTCACGCCAAGTGTCTACTAAAATGTATACCTTTTCAAGCAGCTATGTTGCGAAGCAGACTAGAAATAAAATGTTGTCTGCTCAGGGCTGAAGTTTTTAGCCTTTTTGAACAGAATTCTGCAAAACACCCTTATTGAAAGAAATACATTTTGTAGTCTTGCCCAAATTGAGAGTCTGGAGATCCCTTTGTAAAAATCAGGGTAGATCTGAGCTAACGTATGTTCTTATAATACAGATGGGTAACAACCGGCAGTATTAGAAAGCTAAACTGGTAAGATAACCTAACAGAGCCATAACTGTCTACTGCGATGAAACAGTTTACTTTTATTTAGGTATTTTTCAGGATTAAAATTTTCCTTGTATGCTTGATCTACCTTCTATGCAAGTGGTCATAAAACTTTCTGTACACATGATGTTCTGCTGCTTGCACATTAACCTAAGTTTACCGTACCACAAAATTCAGTGTCCGTAACATTTACCTGAAGTAACACAGGTCTTGCATATGGTATAGGCTCTACAGTATCACAGATATCGACTACCCGTCTTTTCTCTTCAAAACCCTGAAAACATGACGCAAATGTATATTTTTTTTCTTTCCTGGTGTTAAATACCAATTTCAGCAGTATTTTAATTATGCGCAGGCAAGCAGTTTACCTAACCATCATTCCTGGTAATGACCAATCTACATGTAGTACCACTGAAAACCTCCTCACATAAAAAGTCGGGCCTGGAATGTGGCTTGAACCTATGACTCATAAGAGGCCCTTAAGAGGCTCAGTGATTTCATGTCAGTAGCCTTAACCACTCAACCACATGCTTCACAGTACAGCTTGAAGTAACCAGTAACAGTTGCAGCATTTGACTTGTTTTTGTAATTGGTAACAAGTATTGTAATTGTTCTCTACATGAACACAATAGGAAAATCATTTAACAAATCAGTTTCTATAAACTGACAAAAATATTAACTAAGGCAATTTAGACATTATATTAGTATCAGTTCTTTGAAACCATCAATATTCATGTAGTATTCCTTTTTGTTGATTTCATGAATGTGTCAATCCATCCTAATGCATTTTCTGTAACAAATCAACAAATTGAAGTATCCACATTTTCGGCACTGAATTAAATATCCACAAAAATTTTATGACCAAGACTTTAGAATCCGATGCATTCACAGTGATTGATGACTTTCACCTACCTTTGAACACTTAAGCTGCCATTTAATTCCTTGTATCTTTTCTTCAGCCTCGTGACATATATTGCAACCATCCCCTTCCATCGCCATACTATTTACAAGGACAAACACAACTTCCCGGATTGTGACAAGACGCACAGGAGGTGTTGAAAATGCGTTTTTGAATCTGTCATGTTTGCGATCAGTCATCCTATGTGATGAAACATTAACAATTATAACATAGTTAACTAGAGCTATCACTAAATGTGATTAATACCCCCAAAAGGATTGCTTTATAAACTGAAGAAGTTCGTAGTAACATAATACCTTGCAAACAAACTAAAAAGAGATATTGTTCTTAGCAGTTCCTCTCATTGTAGTTGACCATTGTATGAAGTTGTATTGAATTCCAACTTGTAGTTTTCGAAAAATGCTCCAGACAGGGAAAAGTAACAAAGGGCAATAACCCTGTAATTAGTCAAGATGGAGTTATGGTTCCTGTGCACTGCACTTCCTCTCACTGTGCTTGACCATTGTATGAAGGTGTATTGAAATCCAACCAGAAGTTTTCAAGTTATGCTCCGGACAAGGAAAAGTAACAAAGGGTAATAACTCTGTAATGAGTCAAGATGGAGTTATGGTTCCTGTACATTGCACTTCCTCTAAATGTACTTGACCATTGTATGAGGTTGTACTGAATTCCAACTAGTAGTTTTCAAGTTATGCTTCTGACAAGGAAAAATAACAAAGTGCAATAACTCAGTAAATACTCAAGATAGAGTTATAGTTCTTGTACACTGCACTTCCTCTGAGTGTGCTTGATCATTGTATGAAGTTGTATTGAATTCCAACTAGTAGTTTTCAAGTTATGCTCCTGACAAGGAAAAGTAACAAAGGGCAATAACTCTGTAATTAGTCACGATGGAGTAATAGTTCTTGTGCACTGCACTTCCTCTCAATGTGCTTGACCATTGTATGAAGTTGTATTGAATTCCAACTAGTAGTTTTCAAGTTATGCTTCGGACAAGGAAAACTAACAAAGGGCAATAACTCAGTAAATACTCAAGATAGAGTTATAGTTCTTGTACACTGCACTTCCTCTGAGTGTGCTTGATCATTGTATGAAGTTGTATTGAATTCCAACTAGTAGTTTTCAAGTTATGCTCCGGACAAGGAAAAGTAACAAAGGGCAATAACTCTGTAATTAGTCAAGATGGAGTTATAGTTCTTGTGCACTGCACTTCCTCTGAATGTGCTTGACCATTGTATGAAGTTGTATTGAATTCCAACTAGTAGTTTTCAAGTTATGCTCCGGACAAGGAAAAGTAACAAAGGGCAATAACTCTGTAATTAGTCAAGATGGAGTTATAGTTCTTGTGCACTGCACTTCCTCTCAATGTGCTTGACCATTGTATGAAGTTGTATTGAATTCCAACTAGTAGTTTTCAAGTTATGCTCCGGACAAGGAAAATGCAACAGACCGCCCGCCCGCCCGACCGACCGACCGACCGACCGACCGACCGACCAACCGACCGACCGACCAACCGACCGACCAACCACCGGGTGACTCCTATATACCCCCCTAAACTTCGTTTTGGGGGTATGAAGTTTAGGGGGTATAATGAATACTGAGTGAACTGGAACCACCATGGTACAGTGGCAGCACATTCACTTGGGTTCGATCCCCAACAGTGCCATAATTATACTGGGAAGGCACAATAATTCCACACTATCTATATTTTCATGATCGATTCCATCTTAAATAAGCCACAATAGCAATTAATATTAAATTGTAGCAATAAGCGTTAAGTTGCAAGAACTTATTTTGAGTAAAAATCAGCATAGCGTAAAACACCCTGTCATAAACAGCCTAAATGAAGGCCACATTCAATATCATGGCAAAACTTTATCATATGTCAATACACATTGAATCCTTATCATGTTTAAAGACTTCTGAAGGTTAACTTCTTATAGTCACTTTACTGTAAAAGTATGTAACAAATGCAATAATCAAACCAAGCAAAATACGCTTAAACTCCACTGTACAAAAACAAGCATTCAGAACAATGTAACCAGTGCAATTTGCTATTACGACCAGGAAACCATAGAGACGCTATAGCTATAGTTTATGTACCTTACTTTGACAGCTAGTTGATCAGAGTTTACAATGACTGCATAAACCAAGTTGTTGGCTCCTTTCTGTAATTGTAACACAAGTTGGTCAGGATTTACCTACATTCAATTTGTAAAAATAAAGGTGTTGGCTTTTGACCACAACTTTCATTGTCTCAGTTTTTGGCATGCGAGTATCAAAGGTACTGGTCAGAAGTTTGTGAAACAGAAATCTAGCATAGGACGTTGGCCTAAAATTGATGTAAAGATATCAGGTAAATTTTCTAACTGAAAACACAGGATAAGAATAGTTACATGTAATGAAATCCTACATCATGGTTCCCCACTACTATTTCAGTGTTGGTATTTGCTGGTGTCTGAAACATTTTCTTGAACCTTGATACATGATAATTGAACTCTTCTCGGCTACAAGTTTTACCGTTGTCCAACAAATCTCCTGAAAAACAATAACAGAATAATCAGTTTAAACGTCGGTCAGTTGATTGGTCTATCCGTCTGTCTGATTGTGCATGTTTGTTGGTATGTCTGTCTGTAATAACCAATAACTTTACTTAACTGCGCCTACTACATAAATTTGTTGATGCTACTTTCCAATACATACGGTTCCCCCCACACCAGTCCCAAAAGCAAAACAAACTTTGTTTTGAGTCTTGCTTGAACTCAATAAAAAATATATTAATAGCAACATTCTTTTGGGGTTTCAAAACCTTCTGGTAGAAAAGTCTAAAGATTCTGTTTACACAGACTTTTAATAATGTATGCAGATACTTACCTAAAATAAAGACAACTTCAGGATTATGTATCAACATGCTGGCCTGAAAAGAGCGTACCATCTGCCATTCTCTACAGCAAAAACATTTAGAATAAATAGAATATTAAATTTGGTTTTAAAACTATTTTTTACAGAAATAAATGTGAATGTTTGTGCTATATAAAAAGCTACTGGAAAAGTATGTCTTAAAGGTGGTCAATAACATTTAGCAACATTTGATGACAATTTTTACTTTTTGTATATTCTGTTAGATACCAAGATAGGTAAAGGGAGGTAATAATAATTTTTTAAACTTGCATTTCTAATGAATTCTATCTAACTATATAATTGTTAATGCAAATATTTCACAAATATAATACAATAGGTCTTAGATTTATGTCTTTTCTTAGGCAAAGTGTGTGTATCAAATTTGTACTTATGATAAAATAACCCTATCCTGGTTAGGCAACCAGGATAGGGAAATCAATTTTTAAAAACACCTCCAGTGAAAATCTTACTTGAATTAAGCACTAAGTGAACATAAATGAGTGTAAATGATGAGATGTTAAAGTTTAAAACAAATCTGTTACATGGTCAAAATCTGAATATCCACCTTTAATATGTCTTGACATGCAAGTATTTTGCATGCCAGTTTGGAATATTAAACTGCCTTAAAACAACCTACCGTCTCAATTTATCAAACCAGTGAGCATCTGAGCCCAGTATGTGAGTGTCCCCAATGAACATAGCCCTCACAGGTTTACTTCCTGTCAAGTAGTCACTTCCAAGCGATGGCCACACACACCATAGAAGCACCATGTAGTAGTGTAGGAACTCGCAATACAACACAATAAGGAAGACAACAACAACAACTCGAACTTGTCGGCGGGTACGGATATAAAAACAAAACCTGAAAACAAAAATAGTTTAAACTCCAATTTTATTTTCTCCTAAAGTTTTACAATGGTGCCAACAGAAAAAGTGGCATCCTTAAAACACTTGGATAAGCTTACACATTTTTCCTTACTATGCTTACTGCCATTGTTCTCTTCGACATATTGTACACAACTGAAAACATTGAGTTCCACAATAATTGCTATCTTAGTAACTTGGTCTAACTACCTTCCTGAAGGTCCTGCAAGTATTCTCCTAAAAATTTATTGTCAATGGACTACTGCATGTGCATCAAATATTCTGTTGCAGTATATATATTTATTTATTCGTAACAAAACTGTTCAATTTTCTTCAGCTAACCTTTCTTGTGATAGAAGTAAACAGTTTTGATATTACATTGTATATGCAGTTGTACAGCTTTAACTTGGACAGAAGCCAGATAAAGCTGAATACTAAACAAAAAACAATATTACCTTGAAGGCAGTTTGCGGAACCACATCAGGAAGTTGGACAGTTTTATACGTTTAATCATCAGTCTGGCTCCTAACTGTAGAATATAAACACACATAAACACACATATAACAATCTTTAAACTGCTACATTTCTTACACAAAATGTGCAAATTGAAATAAGTGCAAGACGAAAAGCAGTGAAAGGAGACTTCACAGTAAAAAAGTGAGAAACAATAAAAGTATGACAGTGTAATTGTCAAGTTGAAAAAACAACACAAAAATACTAAAACATGTGACGATATCATCATGGAAATTATATATTGAACTGTAACAGGTTTTCTGTCGCAGATTTTTCTGTTGTTATTCACTGAAAAACAGAAATTATAAAATAATCGCCAGTTATGATGTTAATTCCAATGCTGTCATGATGTCATAAAAATAATGAAAATAACGTCATGTGATCAGCTTAGTAACACTGTTCATAGCATATCAAATGGATATTGCATAAAATGTCTTTACCTACTGAACAAATCTTACAACTCTTACGGACGGAACATCCAATATCTGACATTGTTGGATAAATCAAGGAACTGTGTCTTCCATGCAAAAATCCAAGATTTGAAAAAGAAAGATGCTGTCATGGATTTTAGGTCCGTGTATGACATATCACAGATTTTACAAAAGTTCACGGGTTGTAGGTGTAAATAACTGATTTATATCATCAAGGAATTAGAAAATGTCACAGGTTTTAGGTGATCCCGAAAAATTACTTTTAATACTTTTACTTCTACCAGTTCTACCAGGGCCGTGAAAATTGCAGCATTCAGACGCACCATTAATAAATCTATGAACATAGGTGTGGGATGGCCCTAAAAAAACATCTCAAAAAAATCTCATATACTCTAAAACACATCTCATATACACCATTCACATCAGGGCAGCTGCTAACCCAGCCTTGAAAGTGTTCAAGGTGGATGCAGTGACGACTCCCGCGGGCAGTCTGTTCCAGATGACTATAGCTGAAGGGAAGAAAGACTCCTTCATGACTGTGCTGCAGTGACATTGTTGGACAAACCTCTTGGAGTGGCCTCTTGTTGACATTGACACTCCCTGTGGGCGTAAGTAGTCAGTAGCAGGAATCGCTACCAGGTCATTCACAATCCTGTAATACAAAACTGCTTTGGCCTGCTTCCTTCACTGTGCAAGACTCTCCCAGGCAAGAGTGTTGAGCATCGTTGTCAAGCTGCTTTTACGAGAATAAATCTGGTAACTCTGCGTTGAACGGCTTCAACCTTGGTTATGTTGGCTTCGGCGTGAGAGTCCCAGACAGTGGAGGCGTGTTAGTCTCACTATTTCCACTCCGAAGGTAAACTGATTTTACAGGTTGACATTTTATAGTTGTTTGCCTTCTACGTCTCACTTTGATGTGCAAATAGTTGGGAACACATCCCCAACAAAATTCTGTTGGGCAATTATAAACGCAATAAAATCCAATATTTAGGATTAAGTTTAAAAATGCTGCTGATCTGTAAATGTAACTTGGAATTTTGTTTACACACCTGCATCATTCATGTAAATTGGTGAAATATGAAAATAAAAGGCGTATCATGCCGTATGTGTAAACTTACATGTTTAGGTTTAAACATACATTCAGATTTGTATATATATATATATATATTATAAAGTGGTGAGACTTTTCATGAAATTTTAGGTTTTCATTTAAAGTGATATTTAATTCTTCATTTTAGAGTGGAAAATTGTTGTTCTTCTTCTTCTCCCTCTCTGGGGCATCGTCGTACAATTGAGAACTGTACAAGCATGACAAGGCTAAGGTGAGGCGCGAACAAGTGCAGGTAAAACCAAAACTTTGTACATGTGAATGTGGCTTACATCTGCACCACCCCTCCCTTGAAGGCCTCCAGACTAGGCGCTGTGGCAAGATGCTCAGGTAGCTGGTTCCACAGGCTCGTAGCTGAGGGGAAGATGGAATGACGCAGGTAGTTGGTTCTGCAGTATGGAATGATGTAGCCCAAGGCATGACCTCTGGTCGCAACAGTAGCGGCACGGAGAAACGGGGATGCAAGGATGTCAATGAGACAGTAGTTGTTGGAGTGAGTGCCAACCTGGGTCCGAGATAATCTTTGTTATTTAAACTCGGTATATTGTGTATTATGCGCCGGTTGTACCTAACATTGAATGTACACTCTCCACTTACTATGGAGCACATTAAAAATAGGCATAAAGCTTATTAAAGGTGTGACAGTTATAAAATATCAGATTTGTGAAAGGGGTCACACTGAAACACCAAATTAATTAGGCTAGAGGCGTGTATTCTGAGGTTTAACAAAGGTCTTATAGCATTCTCCTTTGTAGATCTTGGACAGTAGGAAAGGTTTCTTCTAAGAAATGCTCTGGTGTTGTTCGCCTTCTTGGTAGTCATGTCAATATGCGTGTTCCAGGACATATACAGACATAATCTGATAATTTGTTGGTCAGTACTGCACCAAGATATTTTGCTTGTTTAGTTTCTTTCAGTTTTAACATGAAGTAACAATTGTGCTGTGATGAGGTTAATGGAAACATCATACATAAATTTGTAGAAAGACTTACTTAGACGCTTGCTAGAAGATTAAATTGTCAATAATTACACCAAAAAGATTCTAGCGTTTCCCGAGTGCAAATGGCGTAGTTTGAATAAAGGGAGGTAACTTTCCATGTCCAATTTGAGAGAGACACTTTATCGAATAAATATTTTTGTAGTAGAACTACAATTCTTGCGTTCAAGGGCGAGTAAGTATAGTTGATTTTGTGAACTGTGATACTATTTTAAGCATCACTTGAAGCCATAGCAAAGTCATTCCTGATTTAATTTGGATGAGGTATTTTTCAGTATACATGTATGGTGAATTCGGACATGACTTTTCGGATAATGCAATGTAATCAGGTAATGGTTTATAAGAGACATACGGGTTTGAGTCTAACCACCGGACACTTTTTAAACATATTTTACGACAACTCTGGTATTTTTTGTTTCTAACAATCGAAATTTTTAGCAGATTTGATGAGAATTTTATCAAGGTCCGTCCAAAAGAGCACTTATGTTAGCTTGATATTTGGATGAGACCCTGCAAATTTTTAGCAGTAAGTTACTTAGTTAGGTTCTTCTCCCAAAAGAAAGACTAATTTGTTTACTTCTAAGAATAGATCAAATATATTTTGAGGCCTTGTTGTGGGGTCACCAAATTGCTTTATTAGCTCACCTGGGACAAAGTGCCAGGGTGAGGTATTAGAATCACTCACCGTCCAGGGTCCGTCATACATCAGTCCGTCCACCATTTCCTTCAAACATGTCAAACAACATCTCTGAATTCACTAGGCCAATGTTGATGAAACTTTGCAGGGATGCTTCTTGCATGAAGCTCTATCAAATTTGTTCAAAGAATTCCATTCCATCCAGAACTCTGGTTGCTATGAAAACAAATTAGACTCCAGGAAAGGGAGCCAGTCTAAATGATTTTACAGTTTATATTTGATGATGGCATTGAAGTATACTTTCGTGTGGTAGGAAATCAAACTAAGGCGGGACCAGTTTATTCTGTGGGGCTTATGAAAAGTAATGTGATGTTATGCATTTTTAAACAACGGAAAATGATTTGCAATGTATGTCTTTGGTCATTAATAGCTATGTTATGAGTGTTTCTAAGTACAAAATAGCCTTAAGTTAACTGTTAACAGCTACTTACTATCAACAGTTATGATAAAATCATATATTAACAGCAAAAGACACATCTTAACACTATTCATCATCTTTGGTAATGCCCTGGTCACATCCAAGCAACAAGCTCCGTTGAATTTTTGCACGGACATCGTTGACTCTTGCAAGCATCATACAATTTTTTTGATCTTGTAGAGGACTCTGGGATTCACCAAGCTCCCGAGTTCTCACCTAGCTTATAGAAATTTTTGAAGACAAGAGTAGCACGCAAGGACCCCAGCACAGCTCGTACCGGTATTGTACAATGTCTGTGCCGATTTGAAACACAACAAGGCCTGAAAGAGCTTTCCTGTGCTCGCATGATTATCGCAGGGGAGTCGCACGGTCAATGCAAGATGTCCGTAAGATACTATGGACACCTAGCAGGGAATTTGTGATGTCCACACTGGGTCCCCAGAACGTTACACTGGCCGTACAGGCTCTGTATGACATCCTTGATGATTCAAGGTTGTATATAAAACCAGGAACATATTTTGAAGTCCACAAAGTACTTTCGAGGCGAGGTACCGTAAAAGCATTGTACTAGGTATGTCCAAGCTCCTTGCAAGCTCCGTATGACTTGTCTGCAATGTCCATACAGATATCCTACAATTGCATCCTCCAAAAGATAATACTGGGCCTATAGGCATTTGACCAGAAGGTATGATTGTAAGGAGACCAAACAGATTTCAAAAGTTGGTTGAATCATACGACATTGTACAGATATGTGACCAAGGCATTACCCAGGCTATTCATTACTCATACACTTCATTGAATGTAATGTTTATTTCATTCCAACAGCCACACATTATCTTAGGCAGGTGTTAGCTTTTTTCTTTCTTATTTCATATTTGGAGGGTTTTCATCAAGTTGGAATAGTCAGTTACATTCAGGACTGATGCTGTACTGTCAAGAAAGAAGTCCACAAACATCAGTTATGGCTAGACCCACTCCATAAACATTTCTATTTCACAAAGTGTGTTTCCAATATTAAAGAAACAATAGTATGCAGTAAATTCTCTTTTATCATATCAAATGCATGGTGTTGAGGTTAAGGTGTCTGCCGCTCATCCTGGCGGATGCTGGTTCTAGCCCCACTGGAGTCCACTGTACCTCCTCATATGGTACCTCCAGGAAGCGGACTCGAGAGTGACTCGATAAGCTTCAAGCTTTCCTCACAAACGAGCTAAAATAAATTAGTATCAACAAATCTAAATGCCTGTTATAAGTACAGCAATCCTGCTACATGGTTAGTCTTTACATTTTTAATGGTGTTGGGGCTACCATTTGTAATGCACATGCTCAAGAGAGATCCTACGGGTACGAAGGATTCACAATTTAGGCTTTTTGTCTGTTTTAGTACAAGGTCTGTGCACTGGATATATGCTCATTTTTACACAATACTCAAGAAAATATGCAAAAACAAATGATAATACAGTGGAACTTCCGAAAACCGGACCTTCCAAATACCGGAAACTTCCGAAAACCGGACGATTTTCAAAGTCCGGAAATTTCCTCCTCTATTTTCTTTGTAAAACGTACTTCCGAATACCGGAACTTCCAAATTCCGAATATCGGACGATATTTTCGTCAATTTTAACTTATCTCAGTATAAATTGTCTTCCAAAAACCGGACACTACAAACACTTTGATCATGAATAATTGCCTCCGGCAAAGTGATTGCCATTGTTTGGCCAATTAGCGGTTATCGTTTATTTTGACACGCGTTAGAATCACAACCTGTCAATCAAAGGATTAAATATTAACATAAGACTGTAATGGCCGGTTGTTGAACAAATATAATCGGCGCTTAACCCTCGATTATAATAAGCCAGTTGCACAACACTGATTTAATGAACACCGACTTATCTTTCAGCAACTGATTTGATAAGCACCGCTTATTATAACCGAGTTGCCGGAACATATTTTTCACGGTTATGATTCCGATTAACGCGCGATTATCCAAACCTGCTAGTGGGGTGGTTTATACGGCAATTTATCGTTGAACATGGAAATTATAAACTCATTTATGCGTGACTAATTAGTGTTAAGATTAATTAGGAAGAGACATGGCTATTATAGATACGGGCAATATTTTAGAAGAATATTTTTGTTAGAATCAGATACCGCTTTTCCGTAGAATGTGTGTTTTTAGTCTTTGATATGATTTAAAACCACTGGATTGCACCTGACAGATACTGCAAGTGATACAACTACTGGTATGCCTTTGTTTTTATGGCAACTAACGCTTATTAATCTCTTGTATAGTTTTGTCGTTGTCCGCCCGTCGGTTCGTCCCTCAGTCTGTCGTGTGAGATATATGCGGCGTTATCTATATGTGGCAGACATGCGCCTTGATCCAGCCTCAAGCTCTCACTTTGTTTAAAATGTAATATATATTCTGTTTAAATTACATCCATATTTCGTTTAATGATAGTGATGAAATAAAAGAAAGTAAGCCGATGCATGAAAGTCCGAAAAAGAATACATGACTGTATATGACACATATATCTGAATATCGTTTGTTTTTATTATGAAAATGCATTATTTCGATAAGATTGCATTTAGAAATCTACTTTATAGTGCAAGACGGTATTAAAAAAAAGTATTTATCACGAGCCACTTTGTTCAGATGGAAGTATCCGTCACCTTGGGTAACTGTCTCTGGAAGCATTTGTTTCAATTATTGTTTGGTATAAATATTAACGTCTGTGAATCTACGTTCCTGCTGGAAGATGGGTATTAGGTATGAGGTATTCAATACCTAGGTAGATTTGAATATCTAGCCAGCTAGGAGTTTGGTTTTTTGCATAAGTTAAGGCCAATACCCAGCATGATTCGTATACCCAGCCAGCTGGGAGGTGGGGATACGCTAAAAAATGCGTTTTGCGAATACCCAGCTAGCTTCAAATAACCTGCAAGCTGGAGGTTTGGTATTCGCTAAACGTTCAATGAATACCTAGCTAAGCCAGCTATGAGTTGGGTTTTTGCATAAGTTACGGCCAATACCAAGTTAGCTTCGAATAACCCAATTCTCAGCTGGCCGGGTATTCGAATCTAGCTGGGTATGTGCCTTTTTGAATACCCAGTGGTCAGAATGTGATTTAATCAAATGTAATTACAATTTACAAAAATGCCGTATTAAGGCTCGCTATTATCTGATATACGTTCCCCGGTTTTCACATATCATTTATAATTTACATTACAAGAAACTTATAATGAAATAATTAAAAACACAACAAGCTCTTTCAGTTTAAAGCTGGCTGTTCCATAATCATATTATTATGATGTTTATGAACAGATCACAGCTGATATTTATATCATTTACATAAATTAAAAATGTCACTGGGCTAAATTCCTTTTCCGCTTAAAAATTATGTTGATGATGATGATAATAATAAAACAAATTATAATAATTATGATAATGAATAAAAAATAAAATGCATTAACTGTTACTTTCATTAGTTCATTACTGATATTATTATTATTAATGATCATGAATTATCATTACTATTATTATCATTATTAATATCATTAATTAAGTTTAATCATATTTTATTGCTGATGTACAATTTGTGTAAATACATATACATGCATATTATTTAACAGTTGTGTGATTAATATCATTATTATTATTGTATTTAAAGATAAAAATGTATATTTTAATTGTTTTCTGATGTGATGCGTCCGCGCTGTTTTTCTTTTCGGAAATTCTTAAAGTAGATCTATTTTCTTTTTGCTTTATTTGGCTTATTCTACAACATCATTGTATTTGTCAACTATTTCTTTTACAATTTCTCTTTTAAATGGCAAAAACATCGTACCTCGTTTTTAACAATAGCACTACATTAAGTATAACATCAGCTTGTATAGGCCTAGATTGGATAACTCGTTTGCACGAACGTCAGATATTTTAAGTCGTATTTAAAAAATCGTCCAGCAAACGAAAATAATCGGAACATAACTCAGGATTAACTCCGTGTTCGATAACTCTCTATTATGGTATAATAGCCGCTTGGATAATCGTGTGTTGTGCAACCGGCCATAAGTATTAGATAATGACTGCGAATTGAAGAAAGGATCAGCAGATTAATGTTTGATGTTTACATAAACATCTTCAAACACCAATTAATTCTAATTTAGTTATAATGAAAAGTATCATGATTTATTTATAAAATTAGACCGAACAATGGTTTTGTTTCGTAACATATCACAAACTATCGCGTTTTCAAATTCTGAATTAGGTTATTGAAAATTGAACAAATTTGTTTTGACGAGAATATCGATAAAATTATGACATTTTATTAAATTGTATCATTTTGATAATAAAAAGAGACAACTCCGATACGTCGTAGAATTGATTTGTCGCAATAGGACAGGATCAAAATATTTAGTGAGTCTTAACTGGTTCCAAAACCAACTCTTAATGTGTGTGTTTTATTTTGAAATTTATTTGACATGATATTGATTGAAAAATCGTTTTCTTGAAGTACAAATTATACTTATTTTCCCCGAACACGTCCCGATTTGAACTTTATTTGAGAAAAGTGTTCTGAATTTACAATTCACAATCACTTCTATGTATTAAAAACTAAGGACTTTTCAGACAAAGATGGACCTTGGATTATCTCTCTCCTTTTCAGTCTTAATCACCCCAGTCTTCCAAATACCGGAAACTTCCAAAAACCGAACTTTTCTGCAGGTCCCGTCGGTGTTCGGTTTTCGGAAGTTCCACTGTACCACACAATCATTTTACAATATTGTCTCGGTTTAATTGATGATGGTTACAAAAGAAGGTTGAGCTTGTGTTCGTGGGTCAGGTCACGGAAGTACAATCATGTATACTGTATACTTCCATGGTCAGGTCCATTTAGAAGCCATCTGCTTTAATACAGCTAATATTGATCTATGCTATGAGGTTGATATACATATCTAATGAATCTGTATTTAGCAGTTATTAGCTCACCTGGCACTTTAATTTAAACCATGCCTAAAATGTGAGGATTAAGTGGCTATGGCAACAATAGGTAACAGTAAATTCCCTTTGATGTCATCCATACCGTGTGTGTTATGTGGCTATTTTCAGGCGCATGTGACTAAAAAGTACAATAGAGACTCAAAAAACAAAAAAATAGCCAGACAACTGCCAATTTAGTCCGTCCGTCCATCAACGTTTTGCTTCAAACAACATCAGTTCTGAAACCACTGGGCCAATGTTTATGAAACTTGGCAGGGATGTTCCTTCTATGAAGCTGTATGAACTTTGTACAAAGAATTCCATTCCATGCAGAACTCTGGTTGTTTTGGCAACAAATAGGAAAAACTAAGAATCTTCTTCTCTGAAACCACAATTAAAGCCTATTGCTTAGATATTTAGCATGTAGCATTTCCTATGGGACCTCTATCAAGACTGTTCAAATTATGACCCCCAGGTCAAAATTGACCCTACCTGGGGTGCCACTTGATTTTACATCTATAGGCTTATTATATATAGAAAAAACTTTTCGAATCTTCTTCTCCAAAACCACAAGGCCTTAAGCTTAGATATTTGGTGTGTAGCATTGCCTAGTAGATCTCAGCCAAGATTGTTCAAATTATGACCCTTTGGTCAAAATTGCCCCCGCTCGGGGGGTGGGGGGGGGTCTTTTCATTTTACTAGGGATGTGAACGATTAATCAGTTAAAAAAAACACTGATATAGGCAAAAAAACACTGATAAAGGAAAAAAAACACACTGATAATATAATTTATT
>JAFMSR010000012.1:1156201-1198207 GCA_022818135.1 Saxidomus purpurata
AGTGTGTTTTGCCGATACAGTGTGAACATGTAACGTTGAAAACACCAAGTGTTGTGTTATACAATTTAAAACATCTGCTCAATTTTGTGTATTTTAGTAACACTAGTAACAAAGGTAACAACTTATATACTTCTAGTTACAAGAAGCGTCCATTTACGTTGTAAAGTAAGATAACAGCTTATATACTTATAGTAACATGAAGGACACAGGACGGTAGCATTCACTTATGTTATAAATGACAGGCAAAGCAATAATATACACCATAGCTACCACAGTCTAGAACAAGTTATACATGACTGATGCTTGGTTTAGTGGAAATGGTTGCCATTAGTCCTTGTAGATACATGTACTTGATCAAGTATTGAAGACTGAACAAAATGTTTACCCACTTCATCTTTGCTATTTACGGATTCATCATCGCTACAATAATTGTGATAGTACAATGTTTCAGCATCAAACACCTGCTAGAAATGGCAGAGCCAACAAAAAAAGCCACCAGTTTGCTCACTTAGGCTTGACACTGAAGACAATTCCGTTTAAGTGAAATATATTTTTCATCATACCGTCAGTTACTATTTCAAGCAAGTATTTTAAAAGTACTGTCGAAGTGAATAAAACATATTCTGTCTATAGACATTCTACTCCAGAAATACTGGTTTCTAGTATTCTTTGATCTGATCTCAATTACTTGATAATTTGGTTGAGTGTGGTCAGCACAGCAGTGGGTAAATGATATCAACAAAAGACATGAGATTAATTGCCCAGAAACGGATATGCCTGTACTCGCTGCTTGACGTTTGTTTCAAGTAACATGATTGTGCAAGAATTCTGTTATGTTTTCAAGTATTACCTAAGTTTTCATCAATAAGTTTGTAAGTAAACAATACCGATTTCAAAAAATATTTAGGCGCTAGATACAGTTTTAGAAGTTTTAACAGTGTTTCTTATAAGATACATAAATCATACATGTTCATCCATTTTCGATGTGCAGATTTTGTTTTGTAAACTACCATTTGATGAAGCATTTATTAGAAGTTTTGCAGTGAGCCACGAAGCAAATAAATCATGCCTACTGGTACTATATTTCAAATGAAATAAAACAGATAAAAGTAATTTTGAAAATAAAAGCAGGTCTCTCCATCAAATGGGTAACTGGAAAAGGAAATTTTTTGAGCGTACTGAAATTGTCTTTGTATTTAGAATTAGAAACGTAATCATCGTATTTGAAACAGTGCTTCAATAATTTTGACTTTCATTTCGCCATTTTTATATACTTGTGATGAATTGAGAGCACGGCCTTTGAAAATGAAGTAGATGCCATTCTCCACCATTTTGTCCCAAGTATATATACATGTATAGATGGATATGATACAAACAGAAATGTAATGAACATCGTTTTGACTATTGACAATTCATATGGAATTGGATGGATGGAAGTGAAAACTTTAATTATCAAAACATAAAATTTGCACTGTTTTAGAAAACTTCTCCCTATTCTCCGTGAAAAATATAAAAAATGAAATTTTGGTCTAGGAAAATCCCTGTATGTATTTGAGTTCTACAAGATTATTTTTAAAAATCAGTGTTACTTAAGTACATGTAGTTGAATCCATTTTGTCTTAATGCCATAATGAATTGTTTTGTATTCGTGTTAGTTATTATGATAATAAAAGTCGGCTGATGAATAGAACATTTATATCTCAGCAATCAAACCAAACGTATGCAGTTTTTTATTCAAAGTTATACAATATGATATCGCCTTTATTATATAGACTAAAAACTATGTTTATCAGAATATTAAAATAAAATAATGTTTTGTCCTACCTTAACAGCTGTGTCTTGCGAAGTAGTGTTTGTCCTAATCACATTTACATTTCAATTTATATACATTGTACTTGAAACCAGAAGCTGCGTAAAATCGTATTAACGAATCAAAATGCCGAGGAAGTTAAAAAGAGCATTATATAAATTCCCTTAAAACTTTGAACAGTCTATTTTTGACATACATTGCAGAGTTGTTGCGTATAGTTTAGTTTATTTATAGTTTTTAAATCATTTATTTTAGCTCAATTGTGAAGAAAGCTTGAAGCGAGTCAACCTCGAGTCCTTTTCCTGGAAAAAAAACCAGTACTGGTGTCATATGAGGAGGTGCAGTCGTGACCCCAGTGCCGAGGCTCGAACCCGCAGTTTCTGCACGTTTGTAAATCTTGAGTGGTATTTTGGCAAACACCTAAATATACATAAACGCGTTAGTTGCATTATATGTTATTTGGTTATTGGAGTGGTATATGGGGATATATTACCCGCCTTGACATAATAATACCCTCGCCTAACGGCTCGGGTAATATAAGATTTCAAGATGCGACCGGCCTCTGTTTCAGCCAGGGAGAGGCACTATAACGTGTATTGGATTAAATTAAACTTAATTCATTATACATTCTCAATCCTAAAACACCGTTTTTCTTTGTTTCATTTTTCAGTTTTCGAATACAATCCAGGAAATATGTCTCTTACGTAACTATACCATGTCTATTTTCAGGAGAGAGATTACAAAAGTTGCTTCAACTTACTTCTCAATCCTGTATATGTATTTGACAATCGAATCTATGTATATATGATACACAAAATTGAAATAAATACTGTTTAAACTAAAAAACAAATAACAATTTTATTACCCTTCCCTGTCTCAAATATTAAAAGATTCCGTTTATGTTTTATTTATTTAACGACTGAACGTAACCAGACGTTCAAATCCCCTTATGATACCTCAATATAATACCGCTACCAAAATGCTCGCTTTCCGATTGGTTAATCGATCCGTGTACATATTTGATCGATACGGCTCCATTTTAAGATTATTGAAAATACATATTCTTGTGAAATAGCGCAATAATTTTAAATTGCGGTATTATATAATCGTTATACGGGTTTTTGCCGTGTACATCTGGACATGTACCCTGTTTGTATTGTATGTCACCCTCGCCTTACGGCTCGGGCGACATACAATACAAAAAGGGTACATATCCAGATGTACACGGCAAAAACCCGTATAACTAATAATGTCACTGCGTGACGTCACAAATCAGCACGGACATATACATTGACGTAGTGTACGCGGCGAACAAGCTCACGTTTAGCATGGGGTACAGTAACGGGGTTATGTCAAGTGTATATTACCGGCTTGCCTTTTGTTTGTTTGTAATTGTGCTTATTGGGTCCACCATCCTCGTTCGAGGTATAGTCGGTACGACCCGTTACCGGCTTGCCCGTAAATATCAAAATCTATAAACGGATCGTTGACCAATCAGAAGACCGCAAATTTCATGGAAGGGTAATAAAATAATTTAGCCGTAGGTAAACTCTAATATACAATTGAAAGCCAAAACAAAACGAATAAACAACGATTGACCAGTTCGCTCGGAGTTGTTGCCGCAGAGTAGCAGAAATTTTGCCAATTTAACATTGTCTGTATTCTGTCTCGGAGTTTATTGGATCAGCATCAAACATGGAAGCAAAGTTTACTAATCATGGCTATTTCGTCCGAGTCTGACAATCAGCTAGAGCACTAAAATAATGTACGTATTGTCATTGGATTGCAAAAAAAAAATGGATTGCTAAGTTCTCACCAAATTAGCACTGTCCGCTCTTTGACTCAAATAAAGTTTTTGGATATTCATTTACACACACACATTACTTCTGTTGTCACTCTACATTTTTTATTTCAAAAAGTTTATTCACTCTGATTTCTTGTTGTATTAGCCAGTTTATAAAAGTAGTGTTGAGTCTTTCTATTTTTATGAATTTTGACAATTTAAATATTCTTTGAAAATGACAGCAACCATTTCCTGTAAAAACAGGTTTCCGCGGAAATAGATGACCATCTTAAAATAAACTCTATCCTGAAACTTTCATAAATAAATAATAAATTGACTAGAGTCAAGCTCAACAGGGTCTTCTTTCCCCGCTGGTGCGTCCAAGCCCGTTCCCTTGGCTGTGGTTTCGCTAGATAGTAGATAGGGACAGTGGGAGGCTTAATTATTCAAAGTGCACCAATGGTAATATTCAAAAAGTACCGGTGGTATAGAGGCTATTGATGTCTGTCGCTCATCTCGGAGGTTGCGGGTTCGAGCCCCACTGGGGTCATGACACCACTACTGGTTTTTCCAGGAAGCGGACTCGAGAATGACTAGATACGCTTAAAATTTTCTTCACCATCGAGCTAAAATAAATAAGTATAAACTAAACTAACGAACGCTATATTTGTTCTGAAAAGTGCATGCGTCTTTTGCATTGGATCAAGTACTGTATTCTGAAAGTTTAAAGTAACTACATTTATCTCAATGATCACATTAAGGTCAATAAATCCATAAGAAATTGGTCTGAAACTGATTTTTGTAAGTCGCAATAACCTTAAGAGAAAGATATGTGGCAGAAAAAGAATACACGTCGTGTTGGAAGGCGAAACATTAGCGGAGGCAAAGCAGGCAGCCGGGTCTACTGGGGCTGATCTTCACTCTAAGTGTGTTCAGAACAATCCCTGACATTTGTTTGTTTGTTTGTTTGATGTGCGTATGGCCCACCATCCTTTTTCAAGGTATATATGGTACGACCTGTAGAGAGACAGATACAGATACAAGGGAATCCGACGGGCATGCCGGTTATATACACTTGACATATCCTGTCATTGTACGTGCTAAACGTGAGACTGTTCGCGTATAGTATACATGCACCTGTCTCTCCATAAGTTCTGCTTCTGATTGCGCTATCCAGGCCTTTAGGACACACAGTTTGAAAATGAATGGGACATTGAATGTTTTCCCCCAAAGTGCAAAGTTTAACCATGAACCACGTTCTTCTTCATAACAAAAAATAGCCTGGATACGTTTCCAGTACTAAATGTCACGGAGTCGACATACCTTCACATCCATCTCAGTTTGAACACTCTTAGGTCAAGAATAACCACAAATTTGCTTCATATACAGAAATACCATTACAAAAAACGAAAATGTAAGATCACTGGTGGTTAAAATACTTGACAAGACACAACTCAAATATGCTAGCACGTTATAACATGGCATCCACAGCCAAACAGACCGGCGTCGGGCTATATATATATACGTTGGATGAAGTGAAATTTATCTCCTCTTTACAAAGCATGCAGGAAAATCTGGGCTTACCGGCTTTCTCGATTTGTAATGTACAATGAAATATACCATCAACATAGTGTAATTTATCTCTCTTCTTATATCCAAACATTAGTGACACTATAACCGCTATATTTTAGTCGACTTTCAAAGAAGTTCATTCTGTTCTTCGTTTGAACAATGCCCGGTCATGATGTCACAATATCGCTCTTTGAAACGATTAAAAGATAAAGTAATTATAGTAATCTAATTATAGTATCCCCTATTTCGTAATATCATCAAACACAACCAAACTGACATAAAGAAGAATGGATCATCCAGATATAATACAGTGTAACCTCCGCAGAGCGGCCCCTCTGTAGAGCAATTACCTCTTTACAACAACAGTTAAAATTGTTCCCAAAGTAAGGCTTCATAATAAATTTAACCTCTCTAGAGCAACACCTCTCAACAACAACCAAAATCTTTGTCTCCCAAAGGGTGTTGCTCTGCAGAGGTTGACTGTACACTGTATACTACATAAAGGCGACACCTTTATCAAATTCAAGTTTACTCCTTTTCTCAAAATAGTTATTATAGTCAAAATTACTTTCAGCTTTAACCAGCAAGCTAGATTGGACATTTTAAATTATTCTATAGTGGTCTTTATTGAGTGAGTTCTTATTACCAATTTCTAGTTTGAGAAAGGTTTATATGGCAGGAGTTTAGTTTTTCATGCTACGTACGTATATATGAAGTAAATTTCGCACTACCCCGCCTCGAAACCCAAGTGGCTAGAGTGTCCACTTCGTGTGCGGGGGTTGTGGGTTCGATCCCTGGTCGCTTCATACCAAAGACGAGAAAAAAAACCGGTACTGACAGCTCCCTTGCTTGGCGCTCAACATTACAAAAGCTAATGCCAGGATGATAAAGAGAAGCTTCCTGCTTCTGGGAAAAGGTAAGTACTTGTTACTGGATATCCTGTTTGTCACCCAATAGCTTTGTAACTAGTGTTGTGTGTAAATTATATGCGACGTTAAATAAGGCTTCTTTGTCTTACTTATCTTTTCTAGCCTTATAAACGTCTGTTGAGATTGACAGAAGTATTTTTTTCTCTTGTTCAAAGTCTCTTTTCTCTTAGTAAAATATCTCTATCAAAATACGTCTCAATCCAAGCTCATTGCAACACCTAGAGTCAAAGAAAGGAAAAATTGTGAAGATGTTGTTAAATGTCCAGAAAGGACACGTGACGAGGTAATAACGCCAGTCTAAAAATCGCCCAGCCCGTAACAGTTCGGTGATGATAGTGTTTATGATTCGCAATTTTCAGAACTACTCCTTCGTTTATTTACGTACGTTTACGTAATTAGTAAATTTCTTCAACAAAATTATTATTACTTTTCTACTCTTTTAGTGAAATCATTTAAAAACATTGCATATCATTACTGCTAAGAACATAATTTACCCTTATAAGTAAATTTTGCTGAAAATGGAAGGTAACGTCAGATGTCACGTGATTAATGTCCAGGTATGGTGGCCAAAACACTGTCAAAATGTTAGAATATTTGTCACGGAACTTTATAATTTGAACCCCAATACAGAAGAACGTGAGTGAAATTGTAATATATAAATATAATAGATATATTTCTTCGTATTTATCTAAGTTTCAATGATTAGTGATGCCGGCAAGTGGGATTATTTACCATTGTTTTGTAACTTTACCCATGTTCAATTGGTCTGCGATAAACAGACTGTAAACAGTCACAGTTTTATTTGACCTGTCAAGAACATTGGTATAAATATTGTTCTTTGTAGCTGGCATGATTGTTCCATAACAGACTGAAAATATTTTGGCAGCCTTTTGGTTAAATGTGTGTTTTAATGTTGAAAATTTTCTAGAACATTTTCTGACCCTGAAAATTATTCTGCTCTGACTTCCTCTTTGAGTACGAACATTTACTATGCTTACAGGTCTGTAAGGTCCATGCCAACAATAAGGCAACATCAGGCTAAAACTGGGATAGTTTCATGTATGTTCAGCGACCAAATAACTACATCTTATCATTGCGAAATCCGAATGTTGACAAATTTGATTTTGGGGCTGCTGCATCTCTTTTTTATTTTGAGCGTAGTGATTGGGAAAGACACTCTAGTATTGTGGATTCTCTTGTATGTTATTTCCCTTTGTCGAAAATATTTGCTGATAACCACCTAGAAGACACTGCAGTGAAACCTATTTGTAAACAGGAAGTTACTGTCTTGTGTGTAGTGGTGCGATGATGTAATAGGGTTATTAGTATAGTAACGTGATCCAGCATGCTGGATTTGCTAGAGTCGTGCGCTGGATCATACGAGTGCGTAGCATGAGTTTGATCCGACCTCGACAAGAGCCAATCCGGCTTAGGCCTAAAAAAAAAATAGTTGTGTTTCTGGTGGCATGGCCAAAAAAAAGAGGGTCGGTAGGTAGGGAATTTTTTTTTTTTTTTTTTTTTTTTGTGGGTATGTATTGTTAGTTCTGCAAGTGGTGTTTGCTGCATATAATTGTTAACACCCCTTCACTTTTCATTTGTACATCTAAACTTGTTACTCATTTGACTATATTATAATAAAATAAATAATACATGAAATATACAAGATTAATCTGTGTTTTAAATTTATCTTCTTTCATATATAGATTATGAATTTATGTAAACCGACAACATTTTCATATTAAATCTTTATTTTCAAGTTTGTGTTTATATTTGACTATCATACATATCTTTTTTTACACTACTTAAAATATTATTCACAGAGACTAGGAAATGTTTTAAACAAGAACAGATTTTGGCTGAAATAATCTCAATTGAAGACTGACAAAGACAATCATGACAGCAAACTTTTGTTTGAGATTTGTTGTGTAAAAATTGTAATTTCAGGGGGTGGGGGTAAAAAAACGGGGTGTTTCAAATTGAAGGGTCATTGATTCTTCAGTCTTAAATGTTAAAGTTCAAAATCAAATTTTAAAGAGTAAAGGTGAGAATTTTTGGGGTTTAGCTATGGGCCATAGGGTTCTTATACTCTAGGGTTGCATATTATTTTTCTTTTTTGTCTTGCAGCTTGTAAGTTATATTTTCTAATACTTAAATTAGGTAGCTGCTAATCCCCAACCTAAGCTCCATCAGCTCAAAAATGAAAAATATTTACATCGTTTCCCGTTTGTCATATATTTTCGCGACCTCGCATGTCCGTGACTTCCTTCAAATTTTCGCGATTTTTACCGCTTTTAATACAATGAAATATGTTCTGTTCAGAGTAGTTTCAGGGGGCTTTAATTAAGGTTGTTTGAAACGAATTTAGGAAGATCATTGTATTATTTTATCTGTCTTTTTCATGAGGGATGGAGAGGCGCCGAATAATGCCCCCCATATATTCGTGTAGAATAAAAATCACGTCCAGAACAATATGCAAGTTAAACTTTAAACACGCAAGTCAGTATTTAAATATTGACAAAAAACAATGCAATTATCATAACTTTGTTGCGCTTACGTACGGCCGAGTTCAAAACGTTTTTAATGACACATGATTATCGGAGAATGGGTAATACTTAATTGTCTTTTGATCGCTCGAGGGCGTTTTGTGTTTCCGACAATCTGTGAATAACAATACACAGAGTCGTGTCAAGAACTTGTCACTGTCCACCACTCACTACTAATCCGTGTTACAAACACCGTTACAAAAATTCGCCGAGGTCTGTTATTTTCAGTTTCATGATTGTTTATTAATTATCACATTTGATAACGACCTAAACAGCGTCATGCTGTTTAACAGGTAGTGTCTTATTAGCTCCGCCTTCTTTCGTATGAATTAGCCACAGATGACGATCGATTTTTGACTGACGGCGAAATCGCCAAGACTTGTAATGACGCCGCTCCACCTACTTTCGTATGTTAGCCAACTGACGACGGTCAGTTTTTGATTGACACGGCAAAATTGCCGAGTCTCGTGACGCATAAGAGAAAATGCCCGCGGGTCAAATTGACAAACTGGACATTTTTTTGCGGGTCAAATAATGGTATTTTACGATTTTCAGGCACTGAAAACGTTAAAAAAACTTTACGGTCGGCGGCAAAAAATTACGGTCGGTCGGGCCACCGGAAACACAACTATTTTTTTTTTAGGCCTTATGGATCACATTACTATACTAATAACCCTTTTATTATATACCGTTAGACACTTGTCTGTGCGATAAACTAAATTAAAATGACATACTAAGTATACAATTGAAGAAAAAACCTTTTTAGCACGAAATATACGCAGTGTGCGACGTCAGTTTATTGACGTCATCGTATAAACAAATAGTAACGACCCAGTCAGAAGCGACGTTATTAACGACATGTGCATTTGTGGGCCAATTGAATGCACTCTTACAAATTATGCCGCGCTATTTTTGCACGTACATACAATACGGAATTTTTTTCTGTCAGGCTGTATTTGATGGTTGAATATAGGCTGTATTTTGACAATATCTATAGGTATATAATAAAACGGTATATTACAATTTTTGGCTTCGTTCATCTGGGTATGGATAAATTATTTGCATTCGGGAAAGGTGATTCTTCGGCTTTCATAGTTGGTCTCTCTGTTTCTTTAATTTTAAAATGTACAAAAACCAAGAATATGAAAGAAGACGACGGTCTACCATTAGAAAATAAGCTTGTAACTGTCAAATTGGATTTATAATAATATTAATAACATGTAGTTAAAAGCTTTTTGTTTTGTTTGAAATAATGTTAAACTTTTATGTTGAAAAGAAGCAACACTTTCAGTTTCCCCCACTGCATCCACAAGAAGTGAAAAAACAAGTAGTATGAAGACTATTCTAATTATCATTGTCCTGATATTTAACATACATGTTAAAGTCTGACTCTGCTTCAATTCTAAAATGGACTTGCCAATCTTTTAATTTGGACTGCATCTTTTAAGCTGTTCAGAGGGATGTTCATAAATGTACTGAGTAGCCAGCAATTAAGATCATGATCAGACTCAGGATGTTCGATTGACCCGACACCTTGGGTGAAAATCGTGAAATACCCGTATTTGACCTGCAATTAAAATGTCCTGCAGGTCAACTTGACCCTGAGAATTTTCATCATGTGTCACGAGTCTCATCAATTTTTCTGTGTCAATCAAAATCTGACCGTCCTCTTTTATGACAACATATATGGGCATAGTTACAAGTGTCTGCGATTACACCGTCAGTCAAAAATAGATTGTCGTCTGTTGGTTAATATAGGAAAGAAGGCGGAGCTAATTTATAAATTAGTCACTACCTATCAACCAGCATGTGGCTGTCTCTGTCATTATAGGTGTTAATTGATAAACAATGATAGACCTCCGCGAATTTCTTAAACTGTTTGAAACACAGACTAATGAGCGGCCGACTCTGACACAACTCAGTGTATTGCCATTCACAGATTGCCGTATAAATAACATGAAATAAAAAGACAAATGTTTTTCTGTTTTGCCGATAATCATAATTCATATGTCATTACTGACAATCACACATGCTAACATGTTTCAAAACTTGACAAAATTCGACCAGCACTGATGTCGAAGAGTAACGAATGACAATAAAAGCATTGGCTTTTTTATATTAATATTCAGGGCTTTTCATCAGGAAATTGGAAAGAGGCCTGAGAACGGACTAAAATCCAGGCCCAGAACATAATGGATTAGACTGGTAATGCGTGACACGCGGTACTGTGCACTGTTACAATATAGTGCGACGAAAAAATGATAACAAAGGAAACACTAAAATGTAAACAAACTTTGGGGAAAACTTACCTTGCATTTTGGGAAGTTGCTCTGGCACAGTTGGAGAAAAAATGCTATATTTTTGGATTGGGAAGTGGCCAAATATCGACCTGTGTTATATAAGGATGAAAAGCCCTGATATTAAAATAAGTGACTTATGTGTTGAAATATTAACTTTCAAAATTGCAAAATCGCATGTAATTTTTTCTCTACTTCAATTACCGGCCAGCATTATCCAGCATCTTCAATATATAATTTGTCATTGCTAATCATTATTTGAATATATTTTTGTTAAATTAAAACTGTGAAAATCTGGCTGGGGGAGGGGACAAGGCATGACAGAAAACACAGACATGCGAGGTTGCGAAAATATGTGACAAACAGGGAACAATGTAATTTTCAGCTGATATAGCCTAGGAAAGGGATGAGCAGCTATCTTATTTAAGAATCATTAGAAAATACAACTGAAAAGTAGCAGGACACAAACAGAAAAATATGATATGCAAGCCTAGGATATATTACGTGAACCTGATGACCCTTGACTCAACCCTTAAAATTGTCACTTTGACTCTTGAAAATTTGATTTTGACCCTTTAGTAAAATTTAGGCTGAAGAGTCGATGATGCCTATGGTACCAAACACCCGGAGACTGCATAGATGTGCATGTTGATCATGATCTGCACTGTTCCCAAAGGCATAGTCACTTTGGGTAAGGGTTAAGGTCAAATCTCCTAGAAATCTTTGTATGTACATGTATGTATATGATGTATAATTGAATTGCATCATCATATTACAATGTAGTACTTTGGAGTTATTGACTTGTAAGAAAAAGATAGAATACTTTTTGCGGGAATATAAATTGTTATGTATTTCAATGAGGCGATGTTTGAGAAATGACATAATTTTCAAGTCAATGGTTAATATGGTACTCTATCTATTTTACGTTATGGCACCTTTACTCTGTTGCACAATTGTAATTGTGGTCTATTGTAGATAGGTCATGTTCTCCATTGTAGATCTATAGATCACAGTTTAAGCTCCGTCCCCATACACAGTGCAAATTAATCAGAAATACAGTACACTGTTCTCGTAATTATACATGATTGATATATTATGCAGCAGGCATAATACAGGACACAGGAAAATTTACTTTGATGGAACTTTGATCTTGGCAAGTTATGTCTTCCTAAATAGATGTGAATCTGTTGCATGGCATCGCAATATTTAATTTGCTAATAAAGCAAAGCAGATTTAGCATGTGTTTTTTAAGGCAAAGACATAAGATAAAGTAACAAACACATGTTTATATTTCTTTACTAAATTGAAAACGTCGAAACGTCGATCATAATAAGACAGTTAAAATTGTCCTGTTTTGTTCGTTTGTACTACTTGTGTTTACTTTTTTGTATAGTAAATTGAAAATTGTAAGTATATCTAACAGCATACTGGAAAACAAATTATGAAATTGAAAACTGTACACAAACCTAAAAATCGGTTCATAGTTATGTGAAAACACGGTGTTTGACTCTACAAAATATCACAAATGGCCAACACAATTGTGAAAAAAGTGTTCTCTTTGGTGTCCAGACTTTGGCAAATTGACCCACTTTTAAAAGACTGCCCTTGCAGTTTGGTCCACTACCCAATCTGAAATTTGCAATCAAGAGTGGTGTTTTCATTTTTATCCACACCAGATGCAATCTTTAAACATTTAAATACTAAAATGTACCTGTATACTCTTTAAACTGGGTTGTATCATCTGTAGCAACCATAGTTTTCTGCTACATCTAGCTAACTTGAACAGTTATTGTCCGATTTTTATCATATTTGATAACAATTTTTTTTTCAACTCTCTTTAGTCTTTATACTGTAGTCTTACACAGTGTACTTGTATTGATCGTTACTATCTGGTTAATTCCGGCCCCAAAAGACCTGGAATGATGGACTTGTATAAAATAAACCTTGATAAAATGTACCTTTCGAATATGGCTAGAACTTCAATTTTTATGTGGAAAAGTCAAACAATGTTTTTGCATGATTTCATTAGAATTCAAAAAGAAAGATTAATTGCATTTGTATGACTTTGGTAATATTTCATTTTCTAGGAAAAGAAATTGATCAGAAATTTGTTTTTCTTAAAATGCTATGGCAGTATCACTTCAAGTAGACATGTTTATTTCTTAAACAGATTTGGTAACAGTCTGACATCAAAGCTTCTGGACATGAATGTTCTAATTTGTAAATTAAAAGATATGCCAGGAGAAAAGTCCTTTTTGAGTGAATAAAATTCCCCACTCACCCTCAAGCATTTTCAAGTGCTTATAAAATGATTCTGATACACTGTACTTAGATGTACACGCACATATATGTAGTTATGTTTGCGTTTTGTATTGGTTTGTTGTATCCTGTTTTGAATTATTGGGAATGTGAGTAGGTTACATGTAGATGAGTATCTTAAACTGAAATAGTTTCTTGTATATTTTTTCAGCAACCTTGCGACTGCTGTTAGATAATGGGAGAGGCTGCCTCAGCATCAAGCACACCCCAGTTCTCCCAGCTGAATGTGACTGGTAAGCTCATTTTGTCACTTAAACTTTAAAGTTCCAGGAGCTACTTTTAATTGTGTTACTGTGACTTTGAAGTGTGATAAATCAAATATTTTTTCAGTTTATGACCGTTGTAGTATTTGATGTGTCGTGGGAAAAATGATGCTGTACTCAATCTCTATTAATCAGTCCTACAACAGGTCAGTTAATGAAACATGTTTTATACAGACATAGTCTTCAACTCTGACACACTGCTACTGCAATTAAGAAAAATTAAGATTTGAGGGCAAATAATTATGTACAAGAGCTGTTAAGTCACCAGACTGACTTGAACACTAAACCGCTGCATTCTGCAGTGAGAGCGGTACAGGTTGAGCAAGGTAAATTGTATGTGTATAGGTGGCAGATAACTTCTCATTGATGTATACTATAATTATGAGCTTCAAAGTTTACATTTTCTTTTCCAGTGCAATCGGCAAAACTTTCAAGTAGTGGAGGACTGTTTTCTGGAAACCCGGACTCATTTCTTGAGCTAAGTGTTGACCAGCAACCATCCAGGAAGACTGAAGTGTTTAAAAAATCTACAAGTCCAAAATGGGATGAACATTTTACTGTGTAAGTGTGCCAGCTAATATCTGTTGTTGTTGTTGTTGTAGGAGTTCAATGTCCATTTCAACGGTATTTGGGTCGTTTTTACAGGTGATCAGTTTACCAGGAGTAAGAACTAGATCCCTAGACACTGTAAACTTTCTCACTTTTAATATATAAGTCAGTAGCATTGCTTAAACCCATGACCTCAATCTATAAGAGTAGTTCAGTGATTTCAAGTCGGCTACTCTAACCACTCCACCATTGAGATGGAATTGATTGATTGTACTGTAACGGTTGTTTGGGTCTGTTTTAAGCTCACTTTGGCACTTAGGATCACTCTCCGTCCGTCGTACTTCGTCCGTCCACCATTTCCTTCAAATGACATCTCCTCTGTAACCACTAGGCCATGATGTTGATGAAACTTTGCAGGGATGTTCTTTGCATGAAGCTCTATCAAAGTTGTTCAAAGAATTCCATTCAATGCAGAACTCTGGTTGCTATGGCAATGAATAGGAAAAACTTAAAAAATCTTCTATGAAACCACAAGGCCTAGAGCTTAGATATTTGGCATGTGGCAGTTAGTGGACCTCTACCAACATTGTTAAAATTATGAGCCCCAGGTCAATATTGAGGGGCTGCCTGTGTGGTCACTTGGTTTTACATAGGCTTATATAGGAAAATCTTTAAAAATCATCTTCTCTGAAACCACAAGGCCTAGAGCTTAGATATTTAGCATGTGGCATTGTCTAGTGGACCTCTACCAAGATTGTTCAAATTTAGAGCCCCATGTCAAAATTGACCCTGCCCGGGGAGGTCACTTGGTTTTACATAGGCTTATATAGGAAAAACTTTGAAAAAATCTTCTCTGAAACCACAAGGCGTAGAGCTTAGATATTTAGCATGAAGCATTGTCTACTGGACCTTTACCAGGATTGTTCAAATCTTGACCCCCTAGTCAAAATTACCCCTTCCGGGGAGGGGGGGTGGGAAGTCACTTGATTTCACATGGCTTAATTATAGGGAAAACTTTAAAAAATCTTCTTCTCAGAAACCACAAGGCCTAAACCTTAGATATTAAGCATGTAGCATTGTCTAGTGGACCTTTACCAAGATTGTTCAAATCATGACCCCCTAGTCAAAATTATCCCTTCTCGGGAGGGGGGGGGAGTCACTCGACTTCACATAGGCTTATACAGGGGAAAAAAAACCACAAGGCCTACAGGCAGACAATAGATATTTTTAACGCATTGTGTAGTGGACCTCTACGAATTATGTTAGAATCATGACCCCTTTTATTGTAGCCAATGGTAGTCAGGTGAGCGATATAGGCCATGATGGCCCTCTTGTTGTTGATTGTTATAACTTGGTAGTTTTATGCACCAGAATGCTGAGTCATTATAATGTGGAATTTTGAGATATGTAACATTCTCTGGTACAGAATTTCTTCACAACCTGTTGACAGAAATAAAGATGGGAAACCTTAGTCAAGTAATGCAAATTGTTACAGATCAAATTTACAGTTTAATAACATCAAATTATGTATCATTTACATGCTGTTTAGAGGTTTTTTTTTTCCATTTTGAAATACTCCTGTATAATTTAGATGCATTGAAGATGACAGAATTTTAGAATTTAGGAGTTGCTGTTGTCATGATCATGTATTAAAGTGTTGTAAAACTTGTTTAAAGATAAACTTGGCCAGTTTAAGTGTGCTCCTAGAGCATATATGTAGGGGAATGTATGTAATCAGTATTGTGTTTTTGTCATGTTTTTATACATCTTTTCATAAATAGGCTTGTGACACCGTACTCAAAGATAGAGTTGAAAGTGTACAGTCGGAAGTCATTGCGCGCAGACGTTTTGATTGGACAATGTGTAGTAGACCTACATGGCGTGTTGGAGGAAAACCGGGGGAAATGTATGTTCATAGAGCATTTAAATGTTTTAGACTTCATCTTTCTTTGAGACCCAAAACACATTTTTAGCTTGACTTTTCGAAGAAAAGGGGAGCTATACTACTCGCGTCGGCGTTAGTGTCACACCTTGGTTAAGTTTTTCGTACCACCCCACTTTATTTCAAAAGTATTAGAGGTATGGCTTTGAAACTTACCATACTTGTTTACCATCATAACCTCCATCTACAGACAAGAGTACATAACTCTGTCAAGGTTTTTGACAGAATTATGGCCCTTTTTGGACTTAGTGTATTGAGCTTGGTTAAGTTTTTCGTACCACCTCACTTTATTTCAAAACTATTAGAGGTATTGCTTTGAAACTAACCATACTTGTTTACCATCATGACCTACATCAACAGACAAGAGTACATAACTCTGTCAAGATGGAATTATGCCCCTTTTTGACTTAGAATATGGGTAAAATCCACTCATTGCCTTAACCCTTTGAGATATTGCTGTGAAACTTTGAATGCTTGTTTAAATCATTTACCCCCATCTGTAGGCAAGAGAAGGTAACTCTGTCAGGGATTTGTTTTGAAAAATAAAATTAAGGCCCTTTATCAACTGAGAATCTTGGTTAAGTTTTTCGTATCAGTTCACTTTTTGACTAAACTGTTTGAGATATTAATTTGAAAGTTGGAATATTTGTTTACCATCATGATCCCCAAACATGGGCAGGAGAAGGTAATTCTGTCAAGGATTTTATTTGAATTATGGCCCTTTTTGACTTAGAAACTCAGTTAAAATTTTCATTCTTGTCCACTTGTTGACTTAACCATTTGAGATATTACTTTGAAAGTTGGAGTACTTATGTACCATCATGAGACCTATCTGTAAGCAAAAGAAGATAACTCTGTGAAAATGTTTCTTGATTTGTACTTAGAAATTCCTAGTTAAAGTCTTGTGTGCCCTTAACTGTCAAAGTTTTGTTTTATTGGCAAGCACTAAAAAAGTTGAGCGTGCTGTCCTACTGACAGCTCTTGTTTTTGTCCTTACAAATTTGGATAAAACCAAATGATATATTTTCTAGCTTTTGTAATATTGTGGATACATGTATATGTTTGAAGTACATTTGATGGCATTTTTTTTCTTGCAATTTTGAGCACAATTTGTGCAAATTATGCATAAACAAGAGGGAACTCTGAAGTACACAGTCTGCAAACAGATTGGGACTAAAAGGGGTTACTTAGACCGAATGGTCAAATATGTTTTTGCAAAATTGTGTTTCAGATTGCATGGTGTTTTGTCCTAGGCTTGACGTAAAGTGCGTTTATCCAAGTTTTAACCATGTATTCTTACTCATTTTATGTATAATGTAACTTACTTTTTCAGTGTCCAACTTTAATAAGAAGTTTGACCTAACGGTAGAAGGAAAGGGAAAGACTGGGGATATAGCATTAGGTCTGGATGGACTAAATGTTAACATGTCGAGATTTCCGAAGAAATCTGGCTCACGGTCATCTAGTACGACAAATGGTGAGTGAAAATGATCTCTTTTTTCCTGTCTAAATATTTGATGATGAGACCACCAAACCACCTGTCTCATACATGTATATATGCTTCTATAGGGTTCTGCCCGGAATTTGGTAACTCAGAGAAAAGTATCGCCCACTTTTTGCCTTTTTAGGCAAAATTTGTTGGCTTGATAATGAGTCTGCCGATTCATCTGTCCCATATACTGCTGCAAGGTTCAGCCCGGAATTTGGTAACTCGGAGAAGTTTTTGTCTATTTTTTGCTTTTTTAGGGAAAATATTCTTTGTTTAATATTTTTTGTTTAACTACTTTTCTGAAAATTGAAAAAAACACTATTTCCCGCGATCCCTCTAGGTCAATCCCCGATTTAGTATCATTTATATTGTCATAATTCTTAACACAAACGTAGAATGTGCAACACATTACATTCACCCGTGTAAACAACATGTAGTCTATTGAAAGGCATTAAATGTAACAGTTATTATTGTCCTTCAGTTTTTACAACTTTTTATTGATTGACATGTTCATTAAAAATTCAGGTATCTTTATACATTATTACAATATAATTATGTTCATTTGTTCAACCTTAATGGAAACTTGTTGGTTGGCAGAATTTCGCTGGCATTGAAATGTTTTTAATGTTTGTATTGGATGAATATTTTATTGGCCAAGTCACGATCTGACTTAGTATTAGCTTCCACTGCATGATTATGAACTGGTGCATGAAATTTTCACTACAGAATGATATGTTAAAAGTCCCATTAACAGTTTAATTAATCATGACAGTTACAAATTCAGAATAATTAATGGACAGAATGAAAGAATAATGATAGAACTGTGTTTTCTGTTTGCTCCTAGTGTTGATATATACCTATCCTTCATGTTTTTTGTTGCTTTTTCTTGGAAAAATGTCAGAGAATGTTTCTTATTGTTTGTAATATCATTGAAAAAATTAATGCTCTATATGAATAGCGTGCACTTTCAGTTTACAAGGTCATGCTTTTTTGTAAAATAAGAGTCTGTTCAGTCAGTAAGACATCTTTCTTCATAAAATAAGAACTACTTGTATTAAGAGACCGCCCAAGGAAAAGGCCAAAACCAGTCACTTAGTAAAATGGTCTCTTAATACAAAGCATCACAGGAGACAGCAACCGTTTCCCATAAAAATCGTACTTAAGAAGTATTTTGTATCAAAAGTGATCATGGGTCTTTAATAGTTAAAATTTTTCCTCATCAAAAATGATCATGGGACTTTAATGCTTAATGTGTTACCTCATCAAAAATGATCATAGGACTTTAATGTTTAAAGTGTTACCTCATCAAAAATGATCATGGGACTTTAATGTTTAAAGTGTTACCTCATCAAAAATGATCATGGGACTTCAATGTTTAATGTGTTACGTCATCAAAAATGATCATGGGACTTAAATGTTTAAAGTGTTACCTAATCAAAAATGATCATGGGACTTTAATGCTTAATGTATTACCTCATCAAAAAATGATCATGGGACTTTAATGTTTAAAGTGTTACCTCATCAAAAATGATCATGGGACTTTAATGTTTAAAGTGTTACCTCATCAAAAATGATCATGGGACTGTAATGCTTATGTTTAAAGTGTTTCCTCATCAAAAATGATCATGGGACTGTAATGCTTACAGTATTTCCTCATCAAAAATGATCATGGGACTTTAATGTTTAAAGTGTTACCTCATCAAAACTGATCATGGGACTGTAATGCTTAAAGTATTTCCTCATCAAAACTGATCATGGGACTTTAATGCTTAATGTGTTACCTCATCAAAAATGATCATGGGACTTTAATGTTTAAAGTGTTACCTAATCAAAAATGATCATGGGACTGTAATACCTAAAGTGTTACCTCATCAAAAATGATCATGGGACTTTAATGTTTAAAGTGTTACCTCATCAAAAATGATCATGGGACTGTAATACTTAAAGTGTTACCTCATCAAAAATGATCATGGGACTTTAATGCTTAAAGTGTTACCTCATCAAAAATGATCATGGGACTTTAATGTTTAAAGTGTTACCTAATCAAAAATGATCATGGGACTGTAATACTTAAAGTGTTACCTCATCAAAAATGATCATGGGACTTTAATGCTTAAAATGTTACCGCATCAAAACTGATCATGGGACTTTAATGTTTAAAGTGTTTCCTCATCAAAACTGGTCATGGGACTTTAATGCTTAATGTGTTACCTCATCAAAAATGATCATGGGACTTTAATGTTTAAAGTGTTACCTAATCAAAAATGATCATGGGACTGTAATACTTAAAGTGTTACCTCATCAAAAATGATCATGGGACTTTAATGTTTAAAGTGTTACCGCATCAAAAATGATCATGGGACTTTAATGTTTAAAGTGTTTCCTCATCAGAAATGATCATGGGACTTTAATGCTTAATGTGTTACCTCATCAAAAATGATCGTGGGACTGTAATGGTTAAAGTATTTCGTCATGGGACTTTTGGAAACAAGCAATATTTGAATGAAAGTGGATATATGACAATATCAATGAAGTCAAATCTGGTCTGCAAACTGAAAGTCTGATTGATATTCATATTTAATTAATTGGCAGACGGTTTCATTTCACCTGATTGTGTTCATTGATGTTGCAGTGCTGTATGCCCATGTAGCTAATGAAAATCAGTGATGCTCCATGTGTCATCCAGCTTGAAGAAGATTTGCTGTATATTTGTCTGATGTGGATGTTAAGATCATCACGTTATATGAAGATACGTTGTTTAATGTATTTGATACAGGTCAAGTGCCAGGAAGTGGCCAAAATAGTGGACGTAACAGACAATCTCGCAACGGAGCAGCTGGGCGAGTGCCTCCAACGCGCCCTGCACCACCTGTGCCTGCAGCTGCGGCTGGTAATCCAAGTGGTGGTACAAACACACCACCACCACCAATGCCGCCACCGCCAACCATAGAAGGTGAGTGCCCTTTCTGTCTTACCTGATCAAACTAATTACATAGCCTTGCTTTACACACTGTATATCGGGATTTTTATGCATACACCAGATTTAGTGATTTCGTCCAAGATTTGTTTGTTTGTTTATTTTTCCATCTTTATATATATGTATATGCATATATTATCACATTTATATATATACATTTAAAAGTCCAGGATCACATTTACAAGTAGCTCACATTATCTAGAAAGATGTCTTACTGAATAAGAAATAAGAAAGTCTTTCTGGCAACTCTGAAACGATTTAAATACAAAAGAAATGAATATGTCAACATTGTTTTAAAGTGAACAGAACATCATATCAGTATATGAATTGGTACATGTACAAAAAATTTAAGTGAATAAGAGCACCGGTATTTAAAAGTTAAAGCAGAAAATGCTTGGGAAACAAAATCTCGTGACTTTTTTTGTACTGAATTTATGCTTGTGGAATTTTAGCGAATTAAGTAAAAACTAGAAAAATGCTTGATGACATAAGATTGTTGCTGAAGCTGTAGGTACACTTGAGTTTACAACAATTGCCGTGAAACTTGCATGATACTGAATTTGTTGATTTCACTTTACAGCTGGAGAAGGGACGGCTGCAGCCCAGTCACCCGGTACAACTGGTGAAAGTACAAATCCCGATACCGCCAACAACAATGAACCTCTTCCTGCTGGGTAAGTACCGTCATGTCCTGACCGGTGTCGGCGTCGGATTGGTAAAAGCGTAATCAACCTAATTCAGGTGCTCGGTATATGCACAAACAAAATTATTTTATATCACCTAGAAAACAAAAGAAAAACTTGAACCAATGGTTCTTGTTGTGATTATGTTACCCTAAAACTATGCAAAAAGCAACAGTGTCCACAGATTTATCAGATGTTATTTGACCATGGAGGAAAGCTCATATTACTTCAAGGTATCTTGGATTTTTCTTGTTGACCTTTGAGAAGTCCAGACTTCAACAAGTTAACATAATTATATTTCTTCAACATGTTATGTCTATTAATAGTTTTCATCATGACTGTTTCATACGTATATTTATACCCCCAAAACGAAGTTTAGGGGGGTATATAGGAGTCACCCGGTGGTTGGTCGGTCGGTCGGTCGGTTGGTCGGTCGGTCGGTCGGTCGGTCGGTCGGTCGGTCGGTCGGTCGGTCGGGCGGTCTGTTGCATTTTCCTTGTCCGGAGCATAACTTGAAAACTACTAGTTGGAATTCAATACAACTTCATACAATGGTCAAGCACATTGAGAGGAAGTGCAGTGCACAAGAACTATAACTCCATCTTTACTAATTACAGAGTTATTGCCCTTTGTTACTTTTCCTTGTCCGGAGCATAACTTGAAAACTACCAGTTGGAATTCAATACAACTTCATACAATGGTCAAGCACATTGAGAGGAAGTGCAGTGCACAAGAACCATAACTCCATCTTGACTAATTACAGAGTTATTGCCCTTTGTTACTTTTCCTTGTCCGGAGCATAACTTGAAAACTACTAGTTGAAATTCAATACAACTTCATACAATGATCAAGCACACTCAGAGGAAGTGCAGTGTACAAGAACTATAACTCTATCTTGAGTATTTACTGAGTTATTGCCCTTTGTTACTTTTACTTGTCCGGAGCATAACTTGAAAACTACTGGTTGGAATTCAATACAACTTCATACAATGGTCAAGCACATTGAGAGGAAGTGCAGTGCACAAGAACTATAACTCCATCTTGACTAATTACAGAGTTATTGCCCTTTGTTACTTTTCCTTGTCCGGAGCATAACTTGAAAACTACTGGTTGGAATTCAATACAACTTCATACAATGATCAAGCACATTTGGAGGAAGTGCAGTGCACAGGAACTATAACTCCATCTTGACTAATTACAGAGTTATTACCCTTTGTTACTTTTCCTTGTCCGGAGCATAACTTGAAAACTTCTGGTTGGAATTCAATACAACTTCATACAATGGTCAAGCACAGTGAGAGGGAGTGCAGTGCACAGGAACCATAACTCCATCTTGACTAATTACAGTGTTATTGCCCTTTGTTACTTTTCCCTGTCTGGAGCATTTTTCGAAAACTACAAGTTGGAATTCAATACAACTTCATACAATGGTCAAGCACAATGAGAGGAACTGCTAAGAACAATATCTCTTTTTAGTTTGTTTGCAAGGTATTATGTTACTACGAACTTCTTCAGTTTATAAAGCAATCCTTTTGGGGGTATTAATCACATTTAGTGATAGCTCTAGTTTCTTTTGCAAATTAAATACATGTATGTATATTTTGTTTGATCAGTTATACATGTTGTATACTTAAGTTGGGAGATGAGGACAGATCCACATGGCCGTCCGTATTATGTTGATCATAATACTCGTACAACTACCTGGGAGCGACCCCAGCCCCTACCTCCTGGGTAAGTCATACTGCAATTTGTAAGCAAAATTGCTAGACCATAATGTGAGTGATATAAAAACGCTTCTCTGGAACATATCTCTCTTATTTCAGCATTTAGATAATCGGGTACAATTTTAACTTATTAAAAAGATCACTAAGAGCACAGTTTCTGTTTACTGAATGTCTATATCCCATAGTACTGTAAATTGGTTAATATTTGCGATGATTTAAATTTCGCTATTTTCGTGAATTTCCCTCCTCACTAATTTAAAGATCTGGTGAAAGATTCATTTCACATAGATTTACTATAGCAGTATTCTCCTGTCATGAATTTAAAATTTGTGAATATGTCTTGTCTGCTCACAAATTACCAAATTTCCGTCACAATTTACAGTATATGAGTGAAGTAAGTGTTAAAATGAGTGTAAAAGGATTCTGTGATTGTACTCGGCTGTCAGCATGATGTATAAGTGTCTGTGATATTGTTGTATTCTTATTTAATACAATGGAAAAAAAACACTTAAGTGTCTTACAATTTGAATATGTATTGATGTCCTGGCAATAAAAGATATTTTCCAAAACATTGATACGGTAGCTGAATCCTGCAATGTTAATTTAGTTTCATACTGTATTCTAGCTGGGAAAGACGTGTAGACGGGCGAGGCCGTGTGTACTATGTGGATCATAACACGCGGACAACAACATGGCAGAGACCTAGTGTAGATTTCGTACAGAATGTTCAGAATTGGCAACAGCACTGGAACAACACGCGCTCACAAGCGTGCACGAACAGCTTCAGAATAGAACACTTTTTAACTCTACATTGATGCCGCAAGGAGCCCAACAAGACGACTCCCTGGGGACACTACCTGAAGGATGGGGTAAAATATTTATTCACTGTCATTATGAGTAGAATTGGGAATAAACGGGGCTTCCCCTCTTGGGGCCTCAAAAAAATAAATACATAAATATAATATATTATATTTGTTTACAAAGAATCAAGTTTTACCAAACCCTTAGATCTTAAATAGAACATGGCTGGTGTTAAACTTTGCAAGCACAGGCGAGGTTCAGTAGTTTCACTTCAGTTTGGAATAAGTGAATATGAAGGAATTCTTAGAATGAACAAATAAAAAGCTGGATATGGTCAGATGATACATATACTCTGTGCAGAAATGTCCTTTTATGAGCACAAAAATTGCTGTCCTAGCTCTTAGCCATTTTGATTAGCAAAACTGATAAATCGTTTGGAGAATCTGATCAGAATTGAATTCCGTAGTATGCAGTGTTTATGCCTAGTATATATTTGATTTCTTTGCAGAGAAAAGGGCAGATGCAAATGGCCGTGTATATTTTGTGAATCATAAAAACAGAACCACCCAATGGGAAGATCCTAGAACACAAGGGTGAGTGAACTTTTATATCTGTTGTAAAGTGCACAACCTCTGATTATCATATAAATCTATTCAAAAAAGTTTTTTTTTTTTATGGAAAATGAAGCCTCCATCCATACTTACTATTAAATGGAGTGTTATCTTTTAAAGAAAGCTTAAAAATTTAAGTTGAATTTTTGCAATGTGAAATAGTTAGTATGTGTTTTTATTCTATATATAGAACTATACAAGAGGACCCACTTCCGGAAGGCTGGGAGATGCGATATACTGCAGAGGGTGTGAGATATTTTGTTGATCACAACACAAAAACAACCACATTCCAAGATCCCAGAGGTGGACCTTCAAAAGGGTAGGCCATTCATCTGAAATATTCTGAACTGGTTAACGCTACCAACATTTTGAAAAAAAAAAAAATTGAAAATAAGTTCAGTTGCTAATTTTTATTGTGTGACATGACTGACTTATCTTACATTCATTTGTGATGAAGTTTTTGGAATGATAAAAAATTTTGAACTTGTAGATCTACTTAGAATTTATTTTTTTTTTAAAAAAGAAGAATTTTGAAAACTCATTGAAGTCTGATTAGCAATCCATTTTTTCTGTGCTTAAATTTTTTGGACAGCACAGCTGCATCGTTGTTGCAAATGATAATTGTTTGGGAAAAAATGCGAGAAAAGATAAAATGTTCTTATAGTTGTAGTCACACTAGCCCTTTTAGTCTTTTGTTGCAAATTGTTGTAATAACTTGTTGCTGTAACACCGTGTAATTGGATGTTTTCAGTCCAAAGGGAGCATATGGTGTGCCTATCCAATACGAGCGAAGTTTCCGCTGGAAGCTTGGTCAGTTCCGCTATCTGTGTCAGTCAAACGCTTTACCTGGTCATGTGAAAGTCACTGTATCGAGAGATAACCTCTTTGAAGATTCCTTTGCTCAGGTTAGTTTTCAGATCTCACATCAACCTACTTTTAAAGGATTATATTTCGTTATTTTTACACAAATTAAGTCATAGAACTTTTGTCAGATTGAAACGGTTTGTTGACTGTATTACTTCCTTCAGTATGAGTGATTTGTGTATTATTGAGTTAGTCAGCAGTCATAGGCTGTAGTTTTGCATGAGCCTGCCTTTGTGGTAGCTGATTTGAAACCGTTGTAACCTCTAACTGAGTGAGGGTCATGGGTTTGAGCCCTGCTACTGACCATGTCTCTATATGGGAGAAAGTTGGCACTTTCTTACAAAGGATAGGGTTCCAGTACTGGTTCTTCCCAGGAAACGATGGTTAGTTAAACTTTCTGCCTGTACAAATAGCATAAAATTAATACAGTTGAAATGGGCACTTAACCCCACAAAACAATCAGTTTGCATTTGAAAGTAAATTATATGTTTTATGAATCAGTAAGAAAATGGCAGTAGATGCTTGCCGTATACTGAACAAGTACTTATGAACATGTCTCCAGAAACTACGTTTCTTATTACAGATAATGCGGTTACAGCCGTTTGATTTACGACGGAGGTTGTATATTATTTTCAAAGGTGAAGAAGGTCTGGATTATGGAGGAGTGGCAAGGTAAATAATTTAATGAGTGCAATGAATATTCATAAGGTTTATGCTAGCTTGGCTGACATAATTTTAGGATATTTACAGGCTAGAACTGGTTTTGATATATTGCTGTCAAAAGTGAAAGTAGAAGTGCATTGTGTTCTTTATTTTTATTCATTTTTGAAAATATTACAAAGTAAGGTGAAGAAACTATCTGGAATTGAAAGTACGGTAAAGTTCCGGTAATAAGAGTAAGACCATAATTCGGACTGGCATAAAGTGGTCTTAATATTGAAATGGTCTTTTAAAAGAGACCTTTTCACTATAAAATGGGTCATTTGGGACCGAAATATTTGGTCTTAATATCCAGGGTGGTCTTAATGGTGTAACTTTACTGTATATAAGGAAATACATTATATCCCTAGGATTTTTGCTATAAGGCCATCCTTAAAAAATTGTTTGTTTGCCCTAACGCGACCGACTGATGAAAATCCTCCCGACTGACTTTTTTTTTTGGATCTGAAAGCCAAAAAAAATTTTTCTGCCGTTGAGAAAAACCGTTCCGTTTTTTGTCATTTTCCATCTTTCCGGTATTTCTTTTCTGTAGTTCTTTCGTAAGTAATACCAATCAGTTATCCTCGACTATGCTTGACAGAACGTGCAGGGGTGTGGAAATCCTTTATTTTTTCACTTTTCCGCGGACGAGTGAGATGTACAAATTCACTTGTCCGAGGTCAAAATTCACCTGTCCAGATTTCACATTAAAACCAAATTATGTGAAACAAACAAGAACCAGGTTAAGATTTTTATTTTATATGCTAATCAGTACATGTCTAGAGGATTCTGCAAAGCTCGGACTTCCGAGTGAGCTTGGGAGTGCCTGAAGTGACTTGGAATACGGAGAAATATTACGGCACTTCGCGGGAGTGTATTTGCGACATTCCGAGTGGTTTTACACGTAAATTAACGGGTTTACGGGAAATAAAAATCAGATTTATTATATTCAGTAGAAATGTGTCCACACTGTTGTATGCATATTAATTCAAAAAGATTTGGCGACCGACGTACATTTTGTAAAGCGTGTTCAATAAATTTTATCACCAAAAATAAAACTTACTCATAACATTATTTATTCCAAACTGTTATTTTTATAATCCAAAATTATCAGACTATTGTCTAGAGCTACTGTTACATGTCTCGAACTGTGAAATATCTCGGTCTTTTTGATGCCACGTGCTTCTCGAAGATCAAAGAAAACTCACATGTACAATATAGCGTCGGCGATTGTTTTTTGATCTCGTGACACCTGCAGCTTTATCTTTTATGATTGAGGAGGTTGCAGTTAAAATAATTTATTCGGCAAATGTTATTCATTAAAATAAATATTACTGGAAAAACGTTGACTTTGACAGTTGCTGAAACAATAAATGACAAAAACACGAACACGCTGGAACGCCGCGTTTTGTTTTATAAAGAACAGTTAGAACTTTTTTAATGTTAATTGATAAATATTACTCAGTCAGTGGTGTCACATAGATTGGATTTGCAAACAGTTTTGCGTCACCCTTTACGACAGGCCACATTTTCCACACCTACCGCTGGTGACAAATGCTAAGGGACCAATTACAGCTTACTTTAAATGGAAATAAATATTGTAAGTCAACATAAAGGTGATAAATAGTTTAGATTCTGATAAGAAATAACTCAATTCTTTTTGAAACAATAAAAAACATAACGCCGTGATAGTATACAGTAGCGGTGATTCTCAACGAAAATACGTCTGATTCGAACTTTGTAATTCAATGGATTTTGATTCAACAGGTCGCCTTTACAGGTGTATTAATGTTGGTTTTCATAAAACTGCAAACAAATCGGGCGGTTCCTGGCTGGATTACTTTGGACTGTCTTACATTATTCATTTCCTTTTCTCGAATTTTGACTTGTCCGCGGACAAGTTAGGCAGAAAAAACGCGTGTCGGACTAGGAATTCTGCACCCCTGACGTGTACGCTGAAGCTCACTCCGCAGAGAAATCGTACCAATAATCGTGTCAGAAATCTGACACGCTCGCATTTCAGTATTTCATAAGAAATGAATGAAAAGAATAAATAATTTTATTAATAAGACTATAATCTTGCCAATTGTATCTATTTAGCGTAAAGCAAAACGAAAGTTTCGAGCAGGTCAGAATTTTCACATATTGATAGCCATCTTGTCGATTTGACAATTATCACGTGGCCATTCCCACGAACCTTTGGAAAAAGGATATCTGCGGGAAATCGCCGAAGATTCCGATTGCGGTCACGATCAGGGAAAGTTTATTCATTTACATGACCACGTGCGTTTTGGCGCGAACACTTTATGTACCGCGTCGAAAATAAAGTAATTTTGTTTTCAAATTAAAAATCATAGTGGTAAATGCTATTTTATATTTACACTCGTCCTTTATATCATCTAAACACTAATCAAAAGGAAATATCAAGCATTCTGAACTACATGAAAAATAAGTGCGATTGCGTCATACGAAAGTCCGTTGTAAATGTAAACAAAATGATTCATGTTTGAAAAATCGATGTTTTTGTAGTCAACATTGGTTGTAGAACATAGTAATTGGTTTGAAAATATGAATTAATAAATTTTTGACCTAAACATGACCATATTTCCCTACTGATCCAAAACTCTAAAGCTGCACCTGACGAAAAACAAAATATCAAAATAGCGGCATTTAGAGTTTTGGAAGCCAGAACTAAACGTTAAACCTGGCAATGTCAGATGAAAAAATTCCACTCAATTTGATATTATCTGAACATTTTGTAAGTTCTCGCATAATTAAATTAAATTTTTACAATGGTACAAATTAATTTTCCTATGTTGAAGTTCAGATTTTATAGATTTTTTATGTGGACCTGTTCCTAACCTGGCCACAGGTCCAAATACAAGGCTCACTCCGACACTGAGTTGTTTGACATTCTATAGCTTAATAACTTCTTCAAATTTACGGTTTGAATTTTACAACACTATTAAAGCACTTCTGGAATGAGCCTTGTTAAGCACTTTGGGAGCCTGGCTTATGGCTAAAATGGTAATGTGCAAACCACCACCCATGCAGATATGTTACAAAGCCGGTTAATAGCATTCTACAGTGGGGTGGTAATAGCTAATAGGTACATACAACAGAAGAAATAGAGAAATATTAAGACAAGATAGGTGAAAATATTAAGTGTACAATATGTCAGCTATTAATCTAAGATACAACATACATGTCACTGTATGTACCGAGTTATACCGAGTTAATACAACATCTATAAAACATCTGAAAATCAAAAAAAAAAAATTAAAAAAAAAAAAAAAGACCTACCTACCTACCCACTGAAAAAATTCTGGGTCGCGTTAGGGCAAACAAACAATTTTTTAAGGATGGCCTAACCGTACTCCGCTGTAGATAGATACACACTGTTTTACTCAACAATGTAAAAAGATGACTCTCTAAAGAGTTTGAATATTGATATTCACCTGGAATAGTTCTCCTTAGCAACCTCTGTGATGTATAATAGCAATATTTAAAGTATTGTGAGTGAAATATGGCTCTTCCCATTTTTAAATTAGAAATTTTTGTAAGGTTATATGTTTGGTTGAAACAATACTCAATGTCTGTAAACTGAACCTGTTATCGGAAAAGTACTAACATCAGGTTGAATTTGTCTTTATTGTGACAGTTCAGAGTTCATATATCTACAGTATTTACCTCTCTTGCTGAATTGTCTTGCCATATTGATAGGCAAATTTCCTTTGAAGTCAATAGGGGAAAATCTACTTAACGTTTATAAAATAATCAAAGTTATAAACTAGGGATGTAATCGATTCAAACCATATTGATATATCAACGATAAAACACTTTTGATTCGATATGGTTTGCCGTTTTGAAAAATCGTATATCAAATAATGTTTAACAGTGCAATGATCTACAGTTTCACGTTCGAAAATTTCATCAAAACTCAACCGGAATATACACAATCACTCTACACAGAGTTCCGTGTTTTTTTAACGAATGATAATTTAATGAAATGTGGTCTCATAGGCAAAAATATTTCAGCACTGCAAGGGTTGATATATATTATAGACCAGAACTATATGTTTAGTACAAATAAAGTCAAGAGATTTGGTAGAATATAAATAGTCAGAGACTTTTTTATGCCCATGTATCGATATATCGCTGTATCGTCGATATTTCTAAATTGATATATCAATACAAAAATTTTATTCAATGACATCCCTATTATAAACATAATTAATCCATGATGCTGATATGGGCAGGTGGCTCAGCAGGTTCAAGAAAATATGGTTGTCACATACAAATTCTCATGGTTTTCTTAATTATAGTTGAGAAAAAACCCCTACTAATGCTATTCAGTTGGCTGACAATTGACATAACGCGAAAGTATCAATCTCTCCGCCTACCGATCACGCGATCGATAGTTTACAAAACCTCCGATACGCTTTAGTGTTCAGGCAGTATCTATAAGCTGAACTTGCACATTTTGACTGGGATGGAAACACATTTCAAAGGGATTTTTTGTTTTGTTTTCGAAATTTTATGTTGCCTTTTAAAAAGAACAAAATACCAGGAGCAAACTAAAGAGTATTTCTGAAGGAACATATCACGCACTATGTGCATACACTTTAAACTTACCCTCAAATATTATGTTTGTCTTTATATTTTACTGTGGTATGAAACACAGTAAGTCATTCAAATTTGACATATTAAACCAGTTGTGCAACTCACTCATGACTTTATTACTGCGAATCCAAACGCCTGACTGTTTTTTTTTTTTCAACAATAAAATACAGAGCCATATTAATTTATTATTTCTTAATAACACCGACGGAATCAGGTTTTATCAGAAGATACATATTGTGTTTTCCAGAGAATGGTTTTTCCACCTGTCACATGACGTTTTAAACCCGATGTATTGTTTGTTTGAATACGCCAGCAACAGTAACTACAGCCTCCAGATTAACCCAGCGTCCAGTGTTAATCCAGATCATCTTGTATACTTCAGATTTATTGGCAGATTTATCGCCATGGTAACTGTTGTTTATGTATATAACTCAATGCTTTGATTTGGTATCAAAATGAGCTCTTGTATTCTGAAGAATTTAATTATCTTTGATACTGAATAGATAGGTTTATGATGTTTGTGGTGTATATATTACTTGCAGGTTCACTTAAACTGACCTTGTGGAAGGAAACAGATTTATTCACTATGTCCATTTTACTGAGGTTTACTTCTAAATTAAAGCATTTGAGCATGCTTTGAACAAGAATGTTGACTTTGTGTTGACTTTTAGTGAAGCAACAGTTCTGATAGAAATATGTCATATAGTATTACATGAGGTATATAATGTATATTTCCTTTCAAGTCATATCAAAGTAAAATATAAGTACATTGTGCCGTCTAGTGGTGTCTAGTTGCATGACAAACAAAAGGAAAATACAGTCTTACTTAGTATGATTGTTTCTCTGATGTTCTCTTTATAATACAGTTTCATAATCGTCACCTTGGATTCAGTTTAATGCAATCCAAGCGGTAATTGGAGAATTTCTTATTTTGTCTCATATTGTAAACATCTGCTGGTTACCATGGCAACATGCTTTGTGAAATAGAAAACAATATAGCATATCTATCTGTCTATATTGGAATTGACTCACGTGCAAGGCAGCCTGAGAAAGCCTCCAGGCTGTAGAGTTGTCTGTAAAAGTACATGCAGAATAGATATTGGTATAGCAGTACAGTTGTTTGATTCGTACAAATTAATTGCTGGTGCCTTTGGTTGTTTCAATTTTATTATCGGTTAAAATTGATTGATTGCATTTACAGTAAAACCGGTCTTACTTGGAGCCTGGTTTTTAAACAGAAACTTGCCTTATCTGGCACGGTACATTTGTCCCTGTGATAATAAAACCTTTTTCATGCTCAACTCAGTTTGAACATGAAATGTTTTGCACTTGTAGCTTTGCACATATAAAAAACAGAAGAGATAGACATTTATTAAAATTCTTGTTCAAAGCATGCTTTAATTGCTTTGATTTAGAATTTAGTACATGTTTTAATATGATGTTGAGTTGTTCATGAAAAATGTTTTATAATCACGGGGCCTGATAACATACAATGCATGCTGGAAAACCTCTTGTATTAAGGAACATGTTGTAACTAGTATGATCAAGTGGTCACAGAGGGTACGGTACAAGAAGTTTAACTGTGTATGAAATGAAACCCACTTGGGAAGCTTTGGGAATTAGAGACTTCTATATAATTTACAGTTTGAAATATGAGGCAGTTACAGAATTGATTTGCAACGGGGGGAAGGGATGTTGAGTGGGATGTTATGGATAGATAGATTTAGATCTAACTTTCTAAAGCCTTTTTTACCTGCTATATTTTTATAATGGACTTATCCAACTTTCAATATAGACAGTACCATAAGTTTCTAAAAGACAGTACCATAAGTTACTAAAAGACAGTACCGTAAGTTACTAAAGGGGATGTTCATTGAAACTTCACTGACTGAATAGCAAACAGTGGAGATGATGCCAAGACTGCGCAGATATGTAGGCTGATCATGATCTACATTGGATGCGGAGGCAGAATCTTTCACCACTAGCGAGTCAACGGTCAAACAAATTCATGGAAGTGGTCTCATAACTCAAGACTTCTTGTTTGAAACAGAAAGTTATGACCTAGATTGAGTCATGAAGAATGTGTTTAAAGTTCCATGTCTCTCTAGTTTTGTTTTGACATCTGTTTTATCTCTGCATCAAGGTATTTGATAGAAATAATCATGAGAAGGAATCTTAAGAAACGAGCCAGTTTTCATCTTGTTTATCAGGACACCTGTTTGAAACTAAAACTTAAAAAAAACAACAGCCATCTTGACAAAAATACATAAACATGTCTAACTTTACTTTGTTTTATTTTTCAACAGGCATTGTACCATGGCAAATTTATAGACAGTGGTTTTACATTGCCGTTCTACAAAAGAATGTTGAACAAGAAGTTGATTTTAAAGGATCTGGAATCCATTGATTCTGAGTTTCACAACTCTCTCAACTGGATAAAGTAAGTTTTGAATATCAGTTTAAAAGACTAAGAAGTGTTTGTTTCTGTCAAAGAAATAATCTTTCGTCATGATTAAAAAGACACTTTAGAGATTGACTGGCTTTTGATTTGGTAGAATAAGCTCAGTCAAGCATTACTAGTTAGAAAGTTAAATATCATCACAGAGTAAACCTTCGTGCCAAGACCTGGAGGAAAAATATCCAAGTGTTTGAAGAGAGTTTCAGTGACATGGGTTGCTATGTTATGTGTGGGGCAGTTGTCAGTTACTTGTAGAGAGCTACTTTGTACATCTCAGAAAACCATGCAATGTAACTTTTGATGTGGTTGTCTGATCTCAGTGATCTTTGAAAGTTGTTCTTTATGCAAGCAGAAAATCCAATTCAATTCAAATTTGGTTACACTTTACATGTTTGTCGAGCCGCTTGTGGAAGCTTGATATATAGTTGTCCAAATGGCGGTTCGGTGTATGTGCCTGCGTGCGTCCGTCCGTTTAGTTTGTCCGGGCTGTAACTTATCCATGGATCTAGGGATTCTTAAATAACTTCGCACAAATGTTCACCATCATGAGACGGAGTGTCATGCGCAAGAACCAGGTCCCTAGGTCTAAGGTCAAGGTCAAACTTGGAGGTTAAAGGTCAAATTCAAGAATATCTTTGTCAGGAGCATTTCTTCTTCATGCATGGAGGGATTTTGATGTAACTTGGCACAAATGTTCACCACCATGAGCTACCCTTGTTTTTAGAATTACTTCCCTTTGTTGTTACTATAAATAGCTTACATTGTAACTTTTTATTACTGGCCGTAGAGAAAAATCGAGACCACTTTTCTGTGGTACAACATGCATGTTACATCCAATATTTAGGTGTATTTTGACCTGTCTGTACTTGGTAAGGAGTTAGTCCTTATGACAGCTGGCGGGCTAGACATGTTGCACGTGGGCATCTAGTTGGCAATTTGTAGCTGTTTTGCTTTAACCTTTTGCTGTCATGCCGATATTTTTCGAGCAAAGAATTTGGAAATGTTAGATAAATTATAAATTTGGCTTACAGTTGTAGGATGATAGAATCCATGTCATTTGATTTTGATTACAATAAATATTAGTGGTTCTCATAAACGGAGATTTGGAAAATGGTGGTTTTCCGGTTTACCAGTTCTCCGGTTTTCCAGTTAATCACTGAAGAAAAGTTTGATTGATGTGATGGGTGTCTCACACAGAGGTGATGGCTGTTAAAACGTTAAAGAGTCGGGTTAGTCTTTTGATGATTGACACTGTTAATTACAGAGACAATGATATAGAAGAGTGTGGATTAGAGTTGACGTTTGCGGCTGATTTTGAAGTCCTGGGTAAGATATCACAGCATGACTTGAAGGAGGGAGGCTCAGAAGTAGCCGTTACAAATGAAAACAAAGAGGAATATATCAAGTAAGTGGAGATGGTAGATTTTGTATATAATTATACCTGTCAGTTACTAATTTGTGTGCAAGGTTTCACTACAGCATGGCAGACTTGGATGACTCGAGTATCTTTTGGCCGTTTTAGCTCGACTATTCAAGTTCTTTGGTATGGAACAAATAAATTAGATAACTTTTTAATTCACATCTTGCTACTTATGGCCTTTGTTTACACTTAAAAAATACACAGATTCTTGTTTTGTCTTTACTGCCAAAACTTTTGGTTTATTGTTAGGCACTGAGAATAGTAGAGTGCATTGTTTTACTGATAGCTCTTGTTTGAATTGGTCTGATATAACTGGTTATTTCAACTTGAACATTTAGTTTCTGAAGTGCGTTTACTTTTCAAGCTGCAGATTTAAGTAATAATGGCCAACAAACTTGGACAAAAACATATCAAGCTACAGCGAAAATTCCTGTAGCTCAAATGTGATGGAATTAAAATATTTTTAGCTCGACTATTCGGAGAATATGGAGAGCTATTACAGTCACTTGTGTGTCGGCGTCGGCGTTGCTTCTTTGGTTAAAGTTTTGCCTGCTAAGTACTATCATGCACATATCTCAGTAACCACTTATGATATTGACTTGAAACTTTGTTCATGTCTTTAGGGGTGTCATACAATCAAGGCAGATAACTCTTGAAAAAATTTAGTACAAATTATGGCCCTTGTTTGACTTTGAATATTTGGTTAAAGTTTTGCCTGCTAGGTACTATCATGCACATATTTCAGTAACCATTTATGATATTGACTTGAAACTTCGTTAATGTCTCTAGGGGTGTTACACAGTCAAGTCAGATAACTCTTGTATAAATTTAGTACTAATTATGGCCCTTGTTTGACTTTGAAAATTTGGTTAAAGTTTTGCCTGCTAGGTACTATCATGCACATATCTCAGTAACCGCTTATAATATTGACTTGAAACTTTGTTCATGTCTTTAGGGGTGTCATACAATCAAGGCAGATAACTCTTGAAAAAATTTAGTACAAATTATGGCCCTTGTTTGACTTTGAAAATTTGGTTAAAGTTTTGCCTGCTAGGTACTATCATGCACATATCTCAGTAACCGCTTATAATATTGACTTTAAACTTTGTTCATGTCTTTAGGGGTGTCATACAGTCAAGTCATATAACTCTTGTATAAATTTAGTACTAATTCTGGCCCTTGTTTGACTTTGAAAATTTGGTTAAAGTTTTGCCTGCTAGGTACTATCATGCACATATTTCAGTAACCACTTATGATATTGACTTGAAACTTCGTTAATGTCTCTAGGGGTGTTATACAGTCAAGTCATATAACTCTTGTATAAATTTAGTACTAATTATGGCCCTTGTTTGACTTTGAAAATTTGGTTAAAGTTTTGCCTGCTAGGTACTATCATGCACATATTTCAGTAACCACTTATGATATTGACTTGAAACTTTTTTAATGTCTTAAGAGGTGTCACACAGTCAAGACAGATAACTCTTGTTTAAATTTAGTGCAAATTATGGCCCTTGTTTGACTTTGAAAATTTGATAAAGTTTTGCATTTAAGGTACTATCATGCACATATCACAGTAACCACTTATGGTAGTTATATCAAACCTTGCAATAGTGTTCAGGGTAAATTTTGTATCAAACAATTAATTTACCAAAAATTAAATCTATAGTTATAGATTTTGACTTTTTTATGATTCAACTTTCCTAGTTTATACTTAATAGTTAGCAGAATTTTGTTTTGCTATTATACTGATAAAAGTTTTGTTTTATTAGCAAACACCCACAATAGTCGAGCGTGCTGTCTTATGGACAGCTCTTGTTTCTCATTTTCTCAGTTAGTGAAGCAAAACTTCCCTGAAGATAAAATAAGGCACAAAATTAGCAACATAAATGAAATCTTGCAGTGATAATTTGGATAAAAATTGAAAGTTATGGGAAATTGATATAAATTTTATTCTTTATTTGAATGTACATGTAATATTATTGTACAACTAACTCTGATTATACCAAGAAAAATATCTTCACTGGGAAACTGAAATTATTTTGTTTGAAAAACAGATATAATGTTGTTTTTTAACTTGAATTTACATGTTGTATATATAGTGCAGATGTTTTTCATTAATTTTGCATAAGTAAGAAATGCTGTCTGGCGACTTTTCCAAAAGTGACAAAAATATGACAGAAATGTGTGCATTAATATTGTTTGAGAGTAAATAGAATATTATCATTATTCTATCTGTCAGTTTATTATCTATGTATGACTATCTTAAGTGCTAATGGGATCTTAAAGAGGCATGAATGTCTAGCAAGTAACAAACCCTGACTATTTACGTAATACATGTACCTTTATATTCCTCAAAGCGTTGAATTATTCCTAAGGTCATTAACCTACTGTACGAGAGTATAGATTGATAAACTGTTCATTATCTCTAGTACATGTATCTGTTTGCAGTTTGATGACAAATTGGAGATTTACGCGAGGTGTTGAAGAACAAACCAAGGCTTTCTTGGATGGGTTTAGCGAGGTTGTACCACTGCAGTGGCTGCAGTACTTCGACGAGAGAGAAATTGAGGTCAGTCCAAACTTCATAATGTCTGCAAGTAGAGTAGTGTGCAGGTTTAGGTAGGGGTCGTGCTCAGATAGTTGGGTGGAAGATTTGTACTGTCAGTGCTTGATCGAAACTTGATCATTAGGTTTGATTCGCCACCAGTGCTTCAAGAATCAGTTACTATTCACCCAATATTCAAGAATATAAAGTCATATAGAACCTATTCTTTAATTGAAATAACCTAGAGTGCAGTTTTTATAGTACTAATTATTGTTTCCAGTCAGATCCTGGTTGTGGCTAATAGTTACTGTTTTGGTGGTGTCACTTTGGTAAGGTTTGTGACTGTACAGTACAAACTTATCTTTCTGCAAGGAAAGCATAGTGGTTGAATATGGTTTGAATCTTGTTGTAGTAAGTCAAATATTCAAGAGTAAATCTCCGTTTTGTTGATTTCAGTTGATGTTGTGTGGGATGCAGGATATTGATGTAGATGACTGGGAGAGGAACACAATCTACAGACATTATCAGAGGAACAGTAAACAGGTTGTGTGGTTCTGGAAGGTGAGATGTTAGGCTAAATATCTTTCTTACACTAATTGGTTTATTCTCAATTGCAAAACAAGTTCTTACAACTTAGATTTATCGCTCCTGAAACTCGCTCCAGATGAAAGTGTAGAGAGAAAGGCTTTGTAGAATAAATGTGTCTTGCCTAAGGACACCGTTTTGGATCGAACTTTATACCCTCGGATCCAGAGGCGAAAGTGCTACTTTATGATTGTCTCTTCTGTCTTCAACACTTTGTTACAGTGTAGATTCTGATGTTATTCTAACAGTTTAACAGTAGTAATTATATGTTAGTGTTTGAATTATTTCAGTTTGTCCGTGAGCTGGAAAATGAGAAAAAGATCCGATTATTACAGTTTGTGACAGGAACTTGCAGACTACCAGTCGGAGGGTTTGCTGAACTCATGGGTATGTATACAGCTGTCATGCAGCCCCATTGTCTCAATGGTTGATATCTGATGTATACTGGTTAAGATTCCAGGAAGTGAATAAAATGGCAGCTTTAATAGAGAGTTAACTATTCTGTAATTTTTATGCTTTTGATTATGTATATGGTTCTTAAAGGTTGAAAAGATTTCTAACAGAACTGTTTAGATTAGGTTGGCTTGTATCTAATTTTCAAGTGTCAAACTTTGGGTTACTAGAAGTACTCTATATAGGCAATAGTCACTTAACAATATATATATATTTCATATTGAACCACCCTTGGTCAAATGGTTAGAGATGCTGACTTGAAATCACGGTAACCTCTTATTGATTGAGGGTCATGGATTTGAGCCCTGCTACCCATCATGTCTCTTCATGTGATAAAGTTGGCAGTTTCTTATTGAGGATATGAGTCTAGTACTGATTCTTCCCAGGAACAATGGTTACGAAAACTGCTTGCCTGCAAAAATGACTGAAATACATTTAAAAAAAACCTTTCGTTCAATGCCTTGAAGTAAGTTTAATGTTCTTGATGTTACTTGTGTTCTGATAATTCCATCAATGTTGGAACTGTTTTTCATATCTCTATTCACAGGGAGCAATGGACCACAGAGATTCTGTATAGAGAAAGTAGGAAAGGAGACATGGCTGCCACGCAGTCATACGTGTTTTAACCGAATAGACTTACCGCCCTATCGTAGTTACGAACAACTCGTGGAGAAACTGACTCTTGCTATTGAAGAAACCGAAGGTTTCGGACAGGAATAGCGAAATCATGATGTGATAGTCAAACATTCTGTTGTTTTTCTTCTTCATTCTGTGACATGTGTTTGTAAACAATTCTTACAGAGAAAGGAGGCAAATGTTACGAATTTGTTGATGCATAACAGATGCGATATTTTAAAACAAAATTTTCCGAAGACATTAAAAGAGGAGTAACAATGGAGACAGTTTTTGGAACAGTGCCAAGTTCATTTGTGAAGGTGGTAATGATCACCTTTGCAAAAAACAAAACACCGTAAAAGAATATCTTATGTTTGACATGTAGAATGTGATTGATGCATAATCAGAAATGTTTTTATTTAATTATCTGGCATATTGTCTTGCTTGTTTTAAAGATCCAGGTATTGAGTATTACTGCACTAGTATAAGCATTTGGAAAGGAATTTTGAACAGTTGCAAGCATGTAATGATATTATGCACACTTACTTATCTACAAAGTTTGTTTTTCTAAACATTTTTATTTTTAACAGCCGATTTGTACAGAAATTAGAAAATTAAAGCAGGGAAAAGATGTATAAATAATTTTTTTTTTTTTTTGGTATTCATTTTTTTTTACCACGATGCATTCCATGTAAGCAAATTCTGTGTTTAAACATAGGATGTCAGTCATTATAAAATGGTCAGTCGAATCGTAGCATGTTTTGTTTCCCTGTCTTGTACATGTTACTAACACACTCTGTAAAACATTATATATGATGCTTTCTGACTGGATTATTTCCCTTGGAATTAGAAAGTGCTATAAAACAAGTTGGCTGTGATAAGAAGAAAATAGTTGGCTTGATATTTTATGCATGTTCAGGTATTCCACCCAAACTTTGCGTTCATTTTGGGAAATCAGACAACTTAAAAGAAAGATATATATTTATATATGGTTCTGTGTATTTCATAATACAATAATAATAATAATAAAATAATTGAAAAAGCTTTGTTTTTAGGTTGCAAACAGAAACAGTTAAGGAAAGGTGCATGGATATGTTTCTAGGTTATATTAAATGGTATCAATTTTGAGGATGTAAAGAGTTCCTGTTGTCTACTGTGATATACAGCGACTATTTTGAGTTGAAGTGATGAATCCTGAACCTTTTATCAAAGAAAAGAAAATTTCCGTTGGCTACTTTTTCAGAATGGGACATCTTGACTTTATCTTTTTGAGTTAAATGTGACACAGGTTAGATTTTTGCATTAGATTTCTGTGAGCCAAAGTTCACTGTACAGATTAAAACCCAGTGAGTTATTAGACACCTTATTAAACTGCTTGTTTTAGTGTAGTTACGGGTGTTAACTTGCTATTTTACCAATTTAAACATTTGTTAATACATTCTGTTCTTTTTTTAATTTTTAGTTTTGAGTATTGAACACATTCATTTCTTTGTTGCCAATGTCAGCGCTTGTTTACACTGATGTTTGAAAGTAGTGGTACTGTGTTAGATAAACAAGCACGTATTGTAAAACTGTGGAAGCTGCTCATACTTGTTGTTAGATGTATACCTTACTGAAGTAGTAGACAGGTTCATGGTATCTTGGAAAAAAGCAGCGTGCCGCAAAATATACTGTTAACTGTCAATCATGTCATAGGGCACTTCATTCTGACTGTTCACACAGCTTTAAACTAATCTATTTATTATTGATTAAGTAACAAGTTCTCATAATTTATAGTAAAAGCTGTTAGGAGTCATTTCATACAGAATCAACTTTGAAGAGAGATAGAGGGGGCAGTGTGGAATTATTGTGTCTTGCCTAAGGACACAACGGCTACATGGCACTTGTGGGGATCCAACCTGGGACCTTTCTCCCAAGGGGAATGCTTTGCCATTGTGCCATGGCTGTTAGTAAGGAATATAACGTCTCACAGCGGTTTCATTATCAAATCAAGGTCTTTTTAAATTTGAGATCACTGGTTTGCAGTTTATTTAAGGAATGACTTACATAATGCATAATACCATAGGCATGAAAGAACAAATGGTTTAGTGTATATCTTCTTTACAGAAAAGAATTGCTTTTGTCTACTGTGGAGGAGTTGCAATATCATCAGCACAGTTGTAATTTGTCATAGCACTATAGCTACACTCGTCATTTATTATCTCTTGGCAAAAATTCAGCAATGGTTTAAAAGTTTGTATTGAAACAAATGTTTGACTGTTCATCAAGTGTTAAAAGTCACTTTTTTGATACAGTGTGGAAAGTGTTCAAATAGGACTTGTGTATGTTTTCAATATAGATGGGCTTTTTCACAGGTAATGTATTTTTGTGACGATGTTCTGCCCTTGTGAGTTTGTCTGATTTTTCATGATGTTTGTCTGTAATCTAAAAAAATAAGTCAAGATTTATTTATGTTTAAAACAGTTGATGATTTTGAACAATTAAATGTGCACTGTAGGTTAGATGGTTTCAGTTGTAGGGGTTTTAACTGTAATCTATGCAAGATATGCTCAATTTTAGTGCATGTAAATGCCGACAAAAAAATGGCTGATTCGCGACGGGAACGTTCATGCATCTTCATTCAGAAGAGTCTGGTGAAACTTACTCTTTTTAGTTTGGCATAATACAGACATGTTGTATTTCTTTAGATAGATTTTTAATTCAATCACCAATTTGATTAATCAGTGTTTATGCTAAAAAGATTCCTTCTTCTGTGTTAGTTTTTTATTTAATTCCTAAGCTCAGCTTTACACAATGCTTATAGATCTCAGATAACAAAACAATTTCTATATAATATAGAAAGCTAGTAAATTAAACTTTTTGAAAAAAACTTGAGTGGTTTGAATGTGTATATCTATAATGTACTAGGACGTACCCTGTGCTCACTTCACTGAAAGTGTTATAAATATTCATGTTGCCAAGTACAAAACTTCAGTCTTAGACTATAGTTAGTGCTCTTACGTTTACAGAATTTTGTAAACATGTACCAGAACAGTAATAAATAAAATGAAGCCATGTACATTTTATTAAGTTGCATTGATTTTTCAAGCAAAATGTTTTAGTATGCAATAGTTTAGGAGAAGTGAAAGAGGCTGACACTACATCGTTCTCAGTTAGGGCTAGATAATGCAGTAACTTACAATCTCTGCAGTTACAAAAGCTGCAGGACGGTGCCTAGTCTGAAATAACACAAAGACCTATGTGATCTCAAGCTTTTGTAGAGAAATTTAATCTGGAAACAAGTGGAAAGAAACGATTAGTTACTTTAGTTCGTATACACAGAATGTCAGATTTATAAATGTCTACCTGAAGTAATCAAAAAGGCTGTGTTTACATGTGTAAATTAGATAGCCGTATATGTAGTAAAAATCCTAATTTCATTATTAGAACACTTCATATAGTGAGCACAGTTA
>JAFMSR010000012.1:1198707-1323707 GCA_022818135.1 Saxidomus purpurata
ATGTACTAGAGATAATGAACAGTTTATCAATCTATACTCTCGTACAGTAGGTTAATGACCTTAGGAATAATTCAACGCTTTGAGGAATATAAAGGAACATGTATTACGTAAATAGTCGGGGTTTGTTACTTGCTAGACAACTCATGCCTCTTTAAGATCCCATTAGCACTTTAGATAGTCATACATAGATAATAAACTGACAGATAGAATAATGATAATATTCTATTTACTCTCAAACAATATTAATGCACACATTTCTGTCATATTTTTGTCACTTCTGGAAAAAAAGTCGCCAGACAGCATTTCTTACTTATGCAAAATTAATGAAAAAACATCTGCGCTATATATACAACGTGTAAATTCAATTTACAAAGCAACGTTATAACTGTTTTTCAAACCAAATAATTTCAATTTCGCAGTGAAGATATTTTTCTTGGTATAATTAGAGTTAGGTGTACAATAATATTACATGTACATTCAAATAAAGAATAAATATCAATTTCCCGTAACTTTCAATTTTTATCCAAATTATCACTACAAGATTTCATTTATGATGCTAATTTTGTGCCTTTTTTATCTTGAAGCAAGTTTTGCTTAACTTATTGAGAAAATGAGAACAAATATTTTAATGCCATCACATTTGAGCTACAGGAATTTTCGCTGTAGCTTGATATGTTTTTGTCCAAGTTTGTTGGCCATTATTACTTAAATCTGCAGCTTGAAAAGTAAACGCACTTCAGAAACTAAACGTTCAAGTTGAAATAACCAGTTATATCAGACCAATTCAAACAAGAGCTATCAGTAAAACAATGCACTCTACTATTCTCAGTGCCTAACAATAAACCAAAAGTTTTGGCAGTAAAGACAAAACAAGAATCTGTGTATTTTTTAAGTGTAAACAAAGGCCATAAGTAGCAAGATGTGAATTCAAAAGTTATCTAATTTATTTGTTCCATACCAAAGAACTCGAATAGTCAAGCTAAAACGGCCAAAAGATACTCGAGTCATCCAAGTCTGCCATGCTGTAGTGAAACCTTGCACACAATGTAGTAACTGACAGGTATAATTATATACAAAATCTACCATCTCCACTTACTTGATATATTCCTCTTTGTTTTCATTTGTGACGGCTACTTCTGAGCCTCCCTCCTTCAAGTCATGCTGTGATATCTTACCCAGGACTTCAAAATCTGCCGCAAACGTTAACTCTAATCCACACTCTTCTATATCATTGTCTCTGTAATAAACAGTTTCAATCATCAAAAGACTAACCACACTCTTAACGTTTTATCACACCAATCAAACTTTTCTCGAGTGATTAACTGGAAAACCGGAGAACTGGAAAACCACCATTTTCCAAATCTACCGTTACGAGTACAACCAATATTTATTGTAATCAAAATCAAATGACATGGATTCTATCATCCTACAAGTGTATGCCAAATTCATAATTTATCAAACATTTCCAAATTCTTTGCTTGAGAAATACCAGCATGACAGCAAAAGGTTAAAGCCAAACAGCTACAAATTGCCAAAAATGTAGTGTAACCAAATTTGAGTTGACATGCATTTTCTGTTTGTATAAAGAACAACTTTCAAAGATCATTGAAATCAGACAAGCAGTTCAAAAGTTATATGGTTTTCTGAGATGTACAAAGTAACTCTCTACAAGTAACTGACAACTGCCCCACACATAACATAGCAACCCATGTCACTGAAACTCTCTTCAAACACTTGGATATTTTTCCTCCAGGTCTTAGCACGAAGGTTTACTCTGTGATGATATTTAACTTTCTAACTAGTAATGCTTGACTGAGCTTATTCTACCAAATCAAAAGCCAGTCAATCTCTAATGTGTCTTTTTAATCATGACGAAAGATTATTTCTTTGACAGACACAAACACTTCTTAGTCTTTTAAACTGATATTCAAAACTTACTTTATCCAGTTGAGAGAGTTGTGAAACTCAGAATCAATGGATTCCAGATCCTTTAAAATCAACTTCTTGTTCAACATTCTTTTGTAGAACGGCAATGTAAAACCACTGTCTATAAATTTGCCATGGTACAATGCCTGTTGAAAAATAAAACAAAGTAAAGTTAGACATGTTGATGTATTTTTGTCAAGATGGCTGTTTTTTTTTTAAGTTTTAGTTTCAAACAGTTGTCCTGATAAACAAGATGAAAACTGGCTTGTTTCTTTAGATTCCTTCTCATGATTATTTCTATCAAACACCTTGATGCAGAGACAAAACAGATGTCAAAACAAAACTAGAGAGACATGGAACTTTAAACACATTCTTCATGACTCAATCTAGGTCATAACTTTCTATTTCAAACAAGAAGTCTTGAGTTATGAGACCACTTCCATGAATTTGTTTGACCGTTGACTCGCTAGTGGTGAAAGATTCTGCCTCCGCATCCAATGTAGATCATGATCAGCCTACATATCTGCGCAGTCTTGGCATCATCTCCACTGTTTGCTATTCAGTCAGTGAAGTTTCAATGAACATCCCCTTTAGTAACTTACGGTACTGTCTTTTAGTAACTTATGGTACTGTCTTTTAGAAACTTATGGTACTGTCTATATTGAAAGTTGAACAAGTCCATTATAAAAATATAGCAGGTAAAAAAGGCTTTAGAAAGTTAGATCTAAATTTATCTATCCATAACATCCCACTCAACATCCCTTCCCCCCGTTGCAAATCAATTCTGTAACTGCCTCATATTTCAAACTGTGAATTATATAGAAGTCTCTAATTCCCAAAGCTTCCCAAGTGGGTTTCATTTCATACACAGTTAAACTTCTTGTACCGTACCCTCTGTGACCACTTGATCATACTAGTTACAACATGTTCCTTAATACAAGAGGTTTTCCAGCATGCATTTTATGTTATCAGGCCCCGTCATTATAAAACATTTTTCATGAACAACTCAACATCATATTAAAACATGTACTAAATTCTAAATCAAAGCAATTAAAGCATGCTTTGAACAAGAATTTTAATAAATGTCTATCTCTTCTGTTTTTTATATGTGCAAAGCTACAAGTGCAAAACATTTTATGTTCAAACTGAGTTGAGCATGAAAAAGGTTTTATTATCACAGGGACAAATGTACTGTGCCAGATAAGGCAAGTTTCTGTTTAAAAACCAGGCTCCAAGTAAGACCGGTTTTACTGTAAATGCAATCAATCAATTTTAACCGATAATAAAATTGAAACAACCAAAGGCACCATCAATTAATTTGTACGAATCAAACGACTGTACTGCTATACCAATATCCATTCTGCATGTACTTTTACAGACAACTCTACAGCCTGGAGGCTTGCTCAGGCTGCCTTGCACGTGAGTCAATTCAAATATAGACAGATAGATATGCTATATTGTTTTCTATTTCACAAAGCATGTTGCCATGGTAACCAGCAGATGTTTACAATATGAGACAAAATAAGAAATTCTCCAATTACCGCTTGGATTGCATTAAACTGAATCCAAGGTGACGATTATGAAACTGTATTATAAAGAGAACATCAGAGAAACAATCATACTAAGTAAGACTGTATTTTCCTTTTGTTTGTCATGCAACTAGACACCACTAGATGGAACAATGTATTTATATTTTACTTTGATATGACTTGAAAGGAAATATACATTATATACTTCATGTAATACTATATGACATATTTCTATCAGAACTGTTGCTTCACTAAAAGTCAACACAAAGTCAACATTCTTGTTCAAAGCATGCTCAAATGCTTTAATTTAGAAGTAAACCTCAGTAAAATGGACATAGTGAATAAATCTGTTTCCTTCCACAAAGTCAGTTTAAGTGAACCTGCAAGTAATATATACACCACAAACATCATAAACCTATCTATTCAGTATCAAAGATAATTAAATTCTTCAGAATACAAGAGCTCATTTTGATACCAAATCAAAGCATTGAGTTATATACATAAACAATAGTTACCATGGCGATAAATCTGCCAATAAATCTGAAGTACACAAGATGATCTGGATTAACACTGGACGCGGGGTTAATCTGGAGGCTGTAGTTACTGTTGCTGGCGTATTCAAACAAACAATACATCGGGTTTAAAACGTCATGTGACAGGTGGAAGAACCATTCTCTGGAAAACACAATATGTATGTTCTGATAAAACCTGATTCTGTCGGTGTTATTAAGAAATAATAAATTAATATGGCTCTGTATTTTATTGTTGAAAAAAAAAAACAGTCAGGCGTTTGGATTCGCAGTAATAAAGTCATGAGTGAGTTGCACAACTGGTTTAATATGTCAAATTTGAATGACTTACTGTGTTTCATACCACAGTAAAATATAAAGACAAACATAATATTTGAGGGTAAGTTTAAAGTGTATGCACATAGTGCGTGATATGTTCCTTCAGAAATACTCTTTAGTTTGCTCCTGGTATTTTGTTCTTTTTAAAAGGCAACATAAAATTTCGAAAACAAAACAAAAAATCCCTTTGAAATGTGTTTCCATCCCAGTCAAAATGTGCAAGTTCAGCTTATAGATACTGCCTGAACACTAAAGTGTGTCGGAGGTTTTGTAAACTATCTATCGCGTGATCGGTAGGCGGAGAGATTGATACTTTCGCGTTATGTAAATTGTCAGCCAACTGAATAGCATTAGTAGGGGTTTTTTCTCAACTATAATTAAGAAAACCATGAGAATTTGTATGTGACAACCATATTTTCTTGAACCTGCTGAGCCACCTGCCCATATCAGCATCATGGATTAATTATGTTAATAATAGGGATGTCATTGATTAAAATTTTGTATCGATATATCAATTTAGAAATATCGACGATACAGCGATATATCGATACATGGGCGTAAAAAAGTCTCTGACTACATATATTCTACCAAATCTCTTGACTTTATTTGTACTAAACATATGGTTCTGGTCTATAATATATATCAACCCTTGCAGTGCTGAAATATTTTTGCCTATGAGACCACATTTCATTAAATTATCATTCGTTAGAAAAACACGGAACTCTGTGTAGAGTGATTGTTTATATTCCGGTTGAGTTTTGATGAAATTTTCGAACGTGAAACTGTAGATCATTGCACTGTTAAACATTATTTGATATACGATTTTTCAAAACGGCAAACCATATCGAATCAAAAGTGTTTTATCGTTGATATATCAATATGGTTTGAATCGATTACATCCCTAGTTTATAAATTTGATTATTTTATAAACGTTAAGTAGATTTTCCCCTATTGACTTCAAAGGAAATTTGCCTATCAATATGGCAAGACAATTCAGCAAGAGAGGTAAATACTGTAGATATATGAACTCTGAACTGTCACAATAAAGACAAATTCAACCTGATGTTAGTACTTTTCCGATAACAGGTTCAGTTTACAGACATTGAGTATTGTTTCAACCAAACATATCACCTTACAAAAATTTCTAATTTAAAAATGGGAAGAGCCATATTTCACTCACAATACTTTAAATATTGCTATTAAACATCACAGAGGTTGCTAAGGAGAACTATTCCAGGTGAATATCAATATTCAAACTCTTTAGAGAGTCATCTTTTTACATTGTTGAGAAAAACAGGGAGTATCTATCTACAGCGGAGTACGCTTATAGCAAAAATCCTAGGGACCTCATGATTAATTTCTCTATATCCAAAATTCAATGTATCAATGTAGCTAAATTTCATTACACATGTTTGGATATGATGTATTTCCTTATATACAGTAAAGTTACGCAATTAAGACCGCCCTCGCTATTAAGACCAAACATTTCAGTCCCAAATGACCCATTTAATAGTAAAAAGGTCTTGATAAAAAGACCATTTCAATACTAAGACCACTTTACGCCGGTCCGAATGATGGTCTTACTCTTATTACCGGAACTTTATCGTACTTTCAATTCCAGATAGTTTCTTCACCTTACTTTGCAATATTTTCAAAAATTAATAAAAATAAAGAACACAGTGCACTTCTACTTTCACTTTTGACAGCAATATATCAAAACCAGTTCTAGCGTGTAAATATCCTAAAATGATGTCAGCCAAGCTAGCATAAACCTTATGAATATTCATTGCACTCATTAAATTCTTTACCTTGCCACTCCTCCATAATCCAGACCTTCTTCACCTTTGAAAATAATATACAACCTCCGTCGTAAATCAAACGGCTGTAACCGCATTATCTGTAATAAGAAACGTAGTTTCTGGAGACATGTTCATAAGTACTTGTTCAGTATACGGCAAGCATCTACTGCCATTTTCTTACTGATTCATAAAACATATAATTTACTTTCAAATGCAAACTGATTGTTTTGTGGGGTTAAGTGCCCATTTCAACTGTATTAATTTTATGCTATTTGTACAGGCAGAAAGTTTAACTAACCATCGTTTCCTGGGAAGAACCAGTACTGGAACCCTATCCTTTGTAAGAAAGTGCCAACTTTCTCCCATATAGAGACATGGTCAGTAGCAGGGCTCAAACCCATGACCCTCACTCAGTTAGAGGTTACAACGGTTTCAAATCAGCTACCACAAAGGCAGGCTCATGCATAACTACAGCCTATGACTGCTGACTAACTCAATAATACACAAATCACTCATACTGAAGGAAGTAATACAGTCAACAAACCGTTTCAATCTGACAAAAGTTCTATGACTTAATTTGTGTAAAAATAACGAAATATAATCCTTTAAAAGTAGGTTGATGTGAGATCTGAAAACTAACCTGAGCAAAGGAATCTTCAAAGAGGTTATCTCTCGATACAGTGACTTTCACATGACCAGGTAAAGCGTTTGACTGACACAGATAGCGGAACTGACCAAGCTTCCAGCGGAAACTTCGCTCGTATTGGATAGGCACACCATATGCTCCCTTTGGACTGAAAACATCCAATTACACGGTGTTACAGCAACAAGTTATTACAACAATTTGCAACAAAAGACTAAAAGGGCTAGTGTGACTACAACTATAAGAACATTTTATCTTTTCTCGCATTTTTTCCCAAACAATTATCATTTGCAACAACGATGCAGCTGTGCTGTCCAAAAAATTTAAGCACAGAAAAAATGGATTGCTAATCAGACTTCAATGAGTTTTCAAAATTCTTCTTTTTAAAAAAAAAATAAATTCTAAGTAGATCTACAAGTTCAAAATTTTTTATCATTCCAAAAACTTCATCACGAATGAATGTAAGATAAGTCAGTCATGTCACACAATAAAAATTAGCAACTGAACTTATTTTCAATTTTTTTTTTTTTCAAAATGTTGGTAGCGTTAACCAGTTCAGAATATTTCAGATGAATGGCCTACCCTTTTGAAGGTCCACCTCTGGGATCTTGGAATGTGGTTGTTTTTGTGTTGTGATCAACAAAATATCTCACACCCTCTGCAGTATATCGCATCTCCCAGCCTTCCGGAAGTGGGTCCTCTTGTATAGTTCTATATATAGAATAAAAACACATACTATTTCACATTGCAAAAATTCAACTTAAATTTTTAAGCTTTCTTTAAAAGATAACACTCCATTTAATAGTAAGTATGGATGGAGGCTTCATTTTCCATAAAAAAAAAACTTTTTTAAATGCATTTATATGATAATCAGAGGTTGTGCACTTTACAACAGATATAAAAGTTCACTCACCCTTGTGTTCTAGGATCTTCCCATTGGGTGGTTCTGTTTTTATGATTCACAAAATATACACGGCCATTTGCATCTGCCCTTTTCTCTGCAAAGAAATCAAATATATACTAGGCATAAACACTGCATACTACGGAATTCAATTCTGATCAGATTCTCCAAACGATTTATCAGTTTTGCTAATCAAAATGGCTAAGAGCTAGGACAGCAATTTTTGTGCTCATAAAAGGACATTTCTGCACAGAGTATATGTATCATCTGACCATATCCAGCTTTTTATTTGTTCATTCTAAGAATTCCTTCATATTTACTTATTCCAAACTGAAGTGAAACTACTGAACCTCGCCTGTGCTTGCAAAGTTTAACACCAGCCATGTTCTATTTAAGATCTAAGGGTTTGGTAAAACTTGATTCTTTGTAAATAAATATAATATATTATATTTATGTATTTATTTTTTTGAGGCCCCAAGAGGGGAAGCCCCGTTTATTCCCAATTCTACTCATAATGACAGTGAATAAATATTTTACCCCATCCTTCAGGTAGTGTCCCCAGGGAGTCGTCTTGTTGGGCTCCTTGCGGCATCAATGTAGAGTTAAAAAGTGTTCTATTCTGAAGCTGTTCGTACGCTTGTGAGCGCGTGTTGTTCCAGTGCTGTTGCCAATTCTGAACATTCTGTACGAAATCTACACTAGGTCTCTGCCATGTTGTTGTCCGCGTGTTATGATCCACATAGTACACACGTCCTCGCCCGTCTACACGTCTTTCCCAGCTAGAATACAGTATGAAACTAAATTAACATTGCAGGATTCAGCTACCGTATCAATGTTTTGGAAAATATCTTTTATTGCCAGGACATCAATACATATTCAAATTGTAAGACACTTAAGTGTTTTTTTTCCATTGTATTAAATAAGAATACAACAATATCACAGACACTTATACATCATGCTGACAGCCGAGTACAATCACAGAATCCTTTTACACTCATTTTAACACTTACTTCACTCATATACTGTAAATTGTGACGGAAATTTGGTAATTTGTGAGCAGACAGACATATTCACAAATTTTAAATTCATGACAGGAGAATACTGCTATAGTAAATCTATGTGAAATGAATCTTTCACCAGATTTTTAAATTAGTGAGGAGGGAAATTCACGAAAATAGCGAAATTTAAATCATCGCAAACATTACCCAATTTACTGTATTATGGGATATAGACATTCAGTAAACAGAAACTGTGCTCTTAGTTATCTTTTTAATAAGTTAAAATTGTACCCGATTATCTAAATGCTGAAATAAGAGAGATATGTTCCAGAGAAGCGTTTTTATACCACTAACATTATGGTCCAGCAATTTTGCTTACAAATTGCAGTATGACTTACCCAGGAGGTAGGGGCTGGGGTCGTTCCCAGGTAGTTGTACGAGTATTATGATCAACATAATACGGACGGCCATGTGGATCTGTCCTCATCTCCCAACTTAAGTATACAACATGTATAACTGATCAAACAAAATATACATACATGTATTTAACTTGCAAAAGAAAATATACGTATGAAACAGTCATGATGAAAACTATTAATAGACATAACATGTTGAAGAAATATAATTATGTTAACTTGTTGAAGTCTGGACTTCTCAAAGGTCAACAAGAAAAATTCAAGATACCTTGAAGTAATATGAGCTTTCCTCCATGGTCAAATAACATCTGATAGATCTGTGGACACTGTTGCTTTTTGCATAGTTTTAGGGTAACATAATCACAACAAGAACCATTGGTTCAAGTCTTTCTTTTGTTTTCTAGGTGATATAAAATAATTTTGTTTGTGCATATACCGAGCACCTGAATTAGGTTGATTACGCTTTTACCAATCCGATGCTGACACCGGTCAGGACACGACGGTACTTACCCAGCAGGAAGAGGTTCATTGTTGTTGGCGGTATCGGGATTTGTACTTTCACCAGTTGTGCCGGGTGACTGGGCTGCAGCCGTCCCTTCACCAGCTGTAAAAAGAAATCAACAAATTCAGTATCATGCAAGTTTCACGGCAATTGTTGTAAAATCAAGTGTACCTACAGCTTCAGCAACAATCTTATGTCATCAAGCATTTTTCTAGTTTTTACTTAATTCGCTAAAATTCCACAAGCATAAATTCAGTACAAAAAAAGTCACATGATTTTGTTTCCCCAAGCATTTTCTGCTTTAACTTTCAAATACCGGTGCTCTTATTCACTTAAATTTTTTGTTACATGTACCAATTCATATACTGATATGATGTTCTATTCACTTTAAAACAATGTTGACATATTCATTTCTTTTGTATTTAAATCGTTTCTTCATGAAAAAGAGTTGCCAGAAAGACTTTCTTATTTTTTGCAATATCATTGAAAAAAATACTGCTCTATATTTTGAACATGTACATCGAATACAAAAGTTAAGTTAGGATTGTTTTTGGTACAAATAAAAGTCATTTGTCAGTAAGACATATTTCTAGAGAATGTGAGCTACTTGTAAATGTGATCCTGGACTTTTAAATGTATATATATAAATGTGATAATATATGCATATACATATATATGAAGATGGAAAAATAAACAAACAAACAAATCTGGGACGAAATCACTAAATCTGGTGAATGCAAAATATCTCGATATACAGTGTGTAAAGCAAGGCTATGTAACTAGTTTGATCAGGTAAGACAGAAAGGGCACTCACCTTCTATGGTTGGCGGTGGCGGCATTGGTGGTGGTGGTGTGTTTGTACCACCACTTGGATTACCAGCCGCAGCTGCAGGCACAGGTGGTGCAGGGCGCGTTGGAGGCACTCGCCCAGCTGCTCCGTTGCGAGATTGTCTGTTACGTCCACTATTTTGGCCACTTCCTGGCACTTGACCTGTATCAAATACATTAAACAACGTATCTTCTTATCACGTGATGATCTTAACATCCACATCAGACAAATATACAGCAAATCTTCTTCAAGCTGGATGACACATGGAGCATCACTGATTTTCATTAGCTACATGGGCATACAGCACTGCAACATCAATGAACACAATCAGGTGAAATGAAACCGTCTGCCAATTAATTAAATATGAATATCAATCAGACTTTCAGTTTGCAGACCAGATTTGACTTCATTGATATTGTCATGTATCCACTTTCATTCAAATATTGCTTGTTTCCAAAAGTCCCATGACGAAATACTTTAACCATTACAGTCCCACGATCATTTTTGATGAGGTAACACATTAAGCATTAAAGTCCCATGATCATTTTTGATGAGGAAACACTTTAAACATTAAAGTCCCATGATCATTTTTGATGCGGTAACACTTTAAGCATTAAAGTCCCATGATCATTTTTGATGAGGTAACACTAAGTATTACAGTCCCATGATCATTTTTGATTAGGTAACACTTTAAACATTAAAGTCCCATGATCATTTTTGATGAGGTAACACATTAAGCATTAAAGTCCCATGACCAGTTTTGATGAGGAAACACTTTAAACATTAAAGTCCCATGATCATTTTTGATGCGGTAACACTTTAAGCATTAAAGTCCCATGATCATTTTTGATGAGGTAACACTTTAAGTATTACAGTCCCATGATCATTTTTGATTAGGTAACACTTTAAACATTAAAGTCCCATGATCATTTTTGATGAGGTAACACATTAAGCATTAAAGTCCCATGATCAGTTTTGATGAGGAAATACTTTAAGCATTACAGTCCCATGATCAGTTTTGATGAGGTAACACTTTAAACATTAAAGTCCCATGATCATTTTTGATGAGGAAATACTGTAATCATTACAGTCCCATGATCATTTTTGATGAGGAAACACTTTAAACATTAAAGTCACATGATCATTTTTGATGAGGTAACACATTAAGCATTACAGTCCCATGATCATTTTTGATGAGGTAACACATTAAACATTAAAGTCCCATGATCATTTTTGATGACGTAACACTTTAAACATTAAAGTCCCATGATCATTTTTGATGAGGAAACACATTAAGCATTAAAGTCCCATGATCATTTTTGATTAGGTAACACTTTAAACATTTAAGTCCCATGATCATTTTTGATGACGCAACACATTAAACATTAAAGTCCCATGATCATTTTTGATGAGGTAACACTTTAAACATTAAAGTCCCATGATCATTTTTGATGAGGTAACACTTTAAACATTAAAGTCCTATGATCATTTTTGATGAGGTAACACATTAAGCATTAAAGTCCCATGATCATTTTTGATGAGGAAAAATTTTAACTATTAAAGACCCATGATCACTTTTGATACAAAATACTTCTTAAGTACGATTTTTATGGGAAACGGTTGCTGTCTCCTGTGATGCTTTGTATTAAGAGACCATTTTACTAAGTGACTGTTTTGGCCTTTTCCTTGGGCGGTCTCTTAATACAAGTAGTTCTTATTTTATGAAGAAAGATGTCTTACTGACTGAACAGACTCTTATTTTACAAAAAAACATGACCTTGTAAACTGGAAGTGCACGCTATTCATATTGCGCATTAATTTTTTCAATGATATTACAAACAATAAGAAACATTCTCTGACATTTTTCCAAGAAAAAGCAACAAAAAACATGAAGGATAGGTATATATCAACACTAGGAGCAAACAGAAAACACAGTTCTATCATTATTCTTTCATTCTGTCCATTAATTATTCTGAATTTGTAACTGTCATGATTAATTAAACTGTTAATGGGACTTTTAACATATCATTCTGTAGTGAAAATTTCATGCACCAGTTCATAATCATGCAGTGGAAGCTAATACTAAGTCAGATCGTGACTTGGCCAATAAAATATTCATCCAATACAAACATTAAAAACATTTCAATGCCAGCGGAATTCTGCCAACCAACAAGTTTCCATTAAGGTTGAACAAATGAACATAATTATATTGTAATAATGTATAAAGATACCTGAATTTTTAATGAACATGTCAATCAATAAAAAGTTGTAAAAACTGAAGGACAATAATAACTGTTACATTTAATGCCTTTCAATAGACTTCATGTTGTTTACACGGGTGAATGTAATGTGTTGCACATTCTACGTTTGTGTTAAGAATTATGACAATATAAATGATACTAAATCGGGGATTGACCTAGAGGGATCGCAGGAAATAGTGTTTTTTTCAATTTTTAGAAAAGTAGTTAAACAAAAAATATTAAACAAAGAATATTTTCCCTAAAAAAGCAAAAAATAGACAAAAACTTCTCCGAGTTACCAAATTCCGGGCTGAACCTTGCAGCAGTATATGGGACAGATGAATCGGCAGACTCATTATCAAGCCAACAAATTTTGCCTAAAAAGGCAAAAAGTGGGCGATACTTTTCTCTGAGTTACCAAATTCGGGCAGAACCCTATAGAAGCATATATACATGTATGAGACAGGTGGTTTGGTGGTCTCATCATCAAATATTTAGACAGGAAAAAAGAGATCATTTTCACTCACCATTTGTCGTACTAGATGACCGTGAGCCAGATTTCTTCGGAAATCTCGACATGTTAACATTTAGTCCATCCAGACCTAATGCTATATCCCCAGTCTTTCCCTTTCCTTCTACCGTTAGGTCAAACTTCTTATTAAAGTTGGACACTGAAAAAGTAAGTTACATTATACATAAAATGAGTAAGAATACATGGTTAAAACTTGAATAAACGCACTTTAAGTCAAGTCTGGGACAAAACACCATGCAATCTGAAACACATTTTTGCAAAAACATCTTTGACCATTCGGTCTAAGTAACCCCTTTTAGTCCCAATCTGTTTGCAGACTGTGTACTTCAGGGTTCCCTCTTGTTTATGCATAATTTGCACAAATTGTGCTCAAAATTGCAAGAAAAAAAATGCCATCAAATGTACTTCAAACATATACATGTACCCACAATAATACAAAAGCTAGAAAATATATCATTTGGTTTTATCCAAATTTGTAAGGACAAAAACAAGAGCTGTCAGTAGGACAGCGCTCTTGACTTTTTTAGTGCTTGCCAATAAAACAAAACTTTGACAGTTAAGGGCACACAAGACTTTAACTAGGAATTTCTAAGTACAAATCAAGAAACATTTTCACAGAGTTATCTTCTTTTGCTTACAGATAGGTCTCATGATGGTACATAAGTACTCCAACTTTCAAAGTAATATCTCAAATGGTTAAGTCAACAAGTGGACAAGAATGAAAATTTTAACTGAGTTTCTAAGTCAAAAAGGGCCATAATTCAAATAAAATCCTTGACAGAATTACCTTCTCCTGCCCATGTTTGGGGATCATGATGGTAAACAAGTATTCCAACTTTCAAATTAATATCTCAAACAGTTTAGTCAAAAAGTGAACTGGTACGAAAAACTTAACCAAGATTCTAAGTTGATAAAGGGCCTTAATTTTATTTTTTAAAACAAATCCCTGACAGAGTTACCTTCTCTTGCCTACAGATGGGGGTAATGATTTAAACAAGCCTTCAAAGTTTCAAAGCAATATCTCAAAGGGTTAAGGCAATGAGTGGATTTTACCCATATTCAATGTATTTTCTAAGTCAAAAAGGGGCATAATTCCGTCAAAAATCTTGACAGAGTTATGCACTCTTGTCTGTTGATGTAGGTCATGATGGTAAACAAGTATGGTTAGTTTCAAAGCAATACCTCTAATGGTTTTGAAATAAAGTGAGGTGGTACGAAAAACTTAACCAAGCTCAATACACTTTCTAAGTCCAAAAAGGGCCATAATTCTGTCACAAACCTTGACAGAGTTATGTACTCTTGTCTGTACATGGAGGTTATGATGGTAAACAAGTATGGTAAGTTTCAAAGCCATACCTCTAATACTTTTGAAATAAAGTGGGGTGGTACGAAAAACTTAACCAAGGTGTGACACCAACGCCGACGCCAGGGCGAGTAGGATAGCTCCCCTTTTCTTCGAAAAGTCAAGCTAAAAATGTGTTTTGGGTCTCAAAGAAAGGTGAAGTCTAAAACATTAAAATGCTCTATGAACATACATTTCCCCCGGTTTTCCTCCAACACGCCATGTAGGTCTACTACACATTGTCCAATCAAAACGTCTGCTCGCAATGACTTCCGACTGTACACTTTCAACTCTATCTTTGAGTACGGCGTCACAAGCCTATTTATGAAAAGATGTATGAAAACATGACAAGAACACAATACTGATTACATACATTCCCCTACACATATGCTCTAGGAGCACACTTGCTGTTAAATCTATTACAAGGGAAAATCCAGGATTCGAACCTGTACTGTATGGCAACATCGCTGAAACTGGCCAAGTTCACCTTTAAACAAGTTTTACAACACTTTAATACATGATCATGACAACAGCAACTCCTAAATTCTAAAATTCTGTCATCTTCAATGCATCTAAATTATACAGGAGTATTTCAAAATGGAAAAAAAAAACTCTAAACAGCATGTAAATGATACATAATTTGATGTTATTAAACTGTAAATTTGATCTGTAACAATCTGCATTACTTGACTAAGGTTTCCCATCTTTATTTCTGTCAACAGGTTGTGAAGTAATTCTGTACCAGAGAATGTTACATATCTCAAAATTCCACATTATAATGACTCAGCATTCTGGTGCATAAAACTACGGACTTCTTACAATCAACAACAAAAGGGCCATGATGGCCTATATCCCTCACCCGACTACCATTGGCTACAATAAAAGGGGTCATGATTCTAACATAATTCGTAGAGGTCCACTACACAATGCGTTAAAAATATCTATTGTCTGCCTGTAGGCCTTGTGGTTTTTTTTCCCTGTATAAGCCTATGTGAAGTCGAGTGACTCCCCCCCTCCTGAGACGGGATAATTTTGACTAGGGGGTCATGATTTGAACAATCTTGGTAAAGGTCCACTAGACAATGCTACATGCTAACGTTTAGGCCTTGTGGTTTCTGAGAAGAAGATTTTTTAAAGTTTTCCCTATAATTAAGCCATGTGAAATCAAGTGACTTCCCCCCGCCCCCCCCTCCCGGGAAGGGGTAATTTTGACTAGGGGGTCAAGATTTGAACAATCCTGGTAAAGGTCCAGTAGACAATGCTTCATGCTAAATATCTAAGCTCTACGCCTTGTGGTTTCAGAGAAGATTTTTTCAAAGTTTTTCCTATATTAGCCTATGTAAAACCAAGTGACCTCCCCGGGCAGGGTCAATTTTGACATGGGGCTCTTAATTTGAACAATCTTGGCAGAGGTCCACTAGACAATGCCACATGCTAAATATCTAAGCTCTAGGCCTTGTGGTTTCAGAGAAGATGATTTTTAAAGATTTTCCTATATAAGCCTATGTAAAACCAAGTGACCACACAGGCAGCCTCTCAATATTGACCTGGGGCTCATAATTTTAACAATGTTGGTAGAGGTCCACTAACTGCCACATGCCAAATATCTAAGCTCTAGGCCTTGTGGTTTCATAGAAGATTTTTTAAGTTTTTCCTATTCATTGCCATAGCAACCAGAGTTCTGCATTGAATGGAATTCTTTGAACAACTTTGATAGAGCTTCATGCAAAGAACATCCCTGCTAAGTTTCATCAACATCATGGCCTAGTGGTTACAGAGATGTCATTTGAAGGAAATGGTGGACGGACGAAGTACGACGGACGGAGAGTGATCCTAAGTGCCAAAGTGAGCTTAAAACAGACCCAAACAACCGTTACAGTACAATCAATCAATTCCATCTCAATGGTGGAGTGGTTAGAGTAGCCGACTTGAAATCACTGAACTACTCTTATAGATTGAGGTCATGGGTTTAAGCAATGCTACTGACTTATATATTAAATGTGAGAAAGTTTACAGTGTCTAGGGATCTAGTTCTTACTCCTGGTAAACTGATCACCTGTAAAAACGACCCAAATACCGTTGAAATGGACATTGAACTCCTACAACAACAACAACAACAGATATTAGCTGGCACACTTACACAGTAAAATGTTCATCCCATTTTGGACTTGTAGATTTTTTAAACACTTCAGTCTTCCTGGATGGTTGCTGGTCAACACTTAGCTCAAGAAATGAGTCCGGGTTTCCAGAAAACAGTCCTCCACTACTTGAAAGTTTTGCCGATTGCACTGGAAAAGAAAATGTAAACTTTGAAGCTCATAATTATAGTATACATCAATGAGAAGTTATCTGCCACCTATACACATACAATTTACCTTGCTCAACCTGTACCGCTCTCACTGCAGAATGCAGCGGTTTAGTGTTCAAGTCAGTCTGGTGACTTAACAGCTCTTGTACATAATTATTTGCCCTCAAATCTTAATTTTTTTTAATTGCAGTAGCAGTGTGTCAGAGTTGAAGACTATGTCTGTATAAAACATGTTTCATTAACTGACCTGTTGTAGGACTGATTAATAGAGATTGAGTACAGCATCATTTTTCCCACGACACATCAAATACTACAACGGTCATAAACTGAAAAAATATTTGATTTATCACACTTCAAAGTCACAGTAACACAATTAAAAGTAGCTCCTGGAACTTTAAAGTTTAAGTAACAAAATGAGCTTACCAGTCACATTCAGCTGGGAGAACTGGGGTGTGCTTGATGCTGAGGCAGCCTCTCCCATTATCTAACAGCAGTCGCAAGGTTGCTGAAAAAATATACAAGAAACTATTTCAGTTTAAGATACTCATCTACATGTAACCTACTCACATTCCCAATAATTCAAAACAGGATACAACAAACCAATACAAAACGCAAACATAACTACATATATGTGCGTGTACATCTAAGTACAGTGTATCAGAATCATTTTATAAGCACTTGAAAATGCTTGAGGGTGAGTGGGGAATTTTATTCACTCAAAAAGGACTTTTCTCCTGGCATATCTTTTAATTTACAAATTAGAACATTCATGTCCAGAAGCTTTGATGTCAGACTGTTACCAAATCTGTTTAAGAAATAAACATGTCTACTTGAAGTGATACTGCCATAGCATTTTAAGAAAAACAAATTTCTGATCAATTTCTTTTCCTAGAAAATGAAATATTACCAAAGTCATACAAATGCAATTAATCTTTCTTTTTGAATTCTAATGAAATTATGCAAAAACATTGTTTGACTTTTCCACATAAAAATTGAAGTTCTAGCCATATTCGAAAGGTACATTTTATCAAGGTTTATTTTATACAGGTCCATCATTCCAGGTCTTTTGGGGCCGGAATTAACCAGATAGTAACGATCAATACAAGTACACTGTGTAAGACTACAGTATAAAGACTAAAGAGAGTTGAAAAAAAAATTGTTATCAAATACAGTCGAGTCTCGATTATTCGAAGTGCCGGGGACCAAGATTTTACTTCGAATAATCCATGGGTTCGAATAATCCAAGTCCCGAAGATGGCTAGCTGATTGTTATGTAAATCGTCAATATATACATGTATATAGCTATCACGGACGCTTAACGTAATACACATTGCGTATATCATTTAGATAAAAGAAAAACATAAATAAATCGTATCAAACGTTTAATTCAAATTTTCCTTTTTAAACCCTTTCCACTCATTGCTGATCTAGGTATCCCCCGGGGCGGGTCCTTTGCCAGATTGCTCAGTAAGAATGGAAAGGAAGATATCAGCTGATCTGGGTATCCCCCCCGTTACCGGGTCCTTCGCCAGATTGCTCAACCCAAATTACTTCTGCACAAGTAGAAGGTATTTTTCTTCTAACAGTTAAATTAAAAGTCATACTTTGATAGGCATGGTAGTTTGGTAGTCACGAGTTTGTTATTCGAAATTAAAGGTGAACATCTTTTACCGATTTCCAAACAAAAACAAAAGTTGTTCCTGTGGTATTAAACAAACAAGGTTAAAGCGAGTATGTAATTATCACACCTTAGCACATATCACGCGTCGACCGCGTGTCGTTTTTCACAAGTTGAGCGTGTCAGCAATCATTGGTTTGATTGGAGTACATTTCGAATAATGGGTGTGAAATTCCTTACAAACATTGTCAATCGGACTGAAAAAACACTTCGAATAACATCGGGTATTCGTAAAATCCATTTCGAATAACCCGTTTATTTTTATATACATTTATATATAAAACATTTCGGGACCGAATATTGTCTTCGGATTACACCAGGTATTCGAATAATAGGCTGTTGAATAATCGGGGTCGAACTGTATGATGAAAATCGGACAATAACTGTTCAAGTTAGCTAGATGTAGCAGAAAACTATGGTTGCTACAGATGATACAACCCAGTTTAAAGAGTATACAGGTACATTTTAGTATTTAAATGTTTAAAGATTGCATCTGGTGTGGATAAAAATGAAAACACCACTCTTGATTGCAAATTTCAGATTGGGTAGTGGACCAAACTGCAAGGGCAATCTTTTAAAAGTGGGTCAATTTGCCGAAGTCTGGACACCAAAGAGAACACTTTTTTCACAATTGTGTTGGCCATTTGTGATATTTTGTAGAGTCAAACACCGTGTTTTCACATAACTATGAACCGATTTTTAGGTTTGTGTACAGTTTTCAATTTCATAATTTGTTTTCCAGTATGCTGTTAGATATACTTACAATTTTCAATTTACTATACAAAAAAGTAAACACAAGTAGTACAAACGAACAAAACAGGACAATTTTAACTGTCTTATTATGATCGATGTTTCGACGTTTTCAATTTAGTAAAGAAATATAAACATGTGTTTGTTACTTTATCTTATGTCTTTGCCTTAAAAAACACATGGTAAATCTGCTTTGCTTTATTAGCAAATTAAATATTGCGATGCCATGCAACAGATTCACATCTATTTAGGAAGACATAACTTGCCAAGATCAAAGTTCCATCAAAGTAAATTTTCCTGTGTCCTGTATTATGCCTGCTGCATAATATATCTATCATGTATAATTACGAGAACAGTGTACTGTATTTCTGATTAATTTGCACTGTGTATGGGAACGGAGCTTAAACTGTGATCTATAGATCTACAATGGAGAACATGACCTATCTACAATAGACCACAATTACAATTGTGCAACAGAGTAAAGGTGCCATAACGTAAAATAGATAGAGTACCATATTAACCATTGACTTGAAAATTTCTCAAACATCGCCTCATTGAAATACATAACAATTTATATTCCCGCAAAAAGTATTCTATCTTTTTCTTACAAGTCAATAACTCCAAAGTACTACATTGTAATATGATGATGCAATTCAATTATACATCATATACATACATGTACATACAAAGATTTCTAGGAGATTTGACCTTAACCCTTACCCAAAGTGACTATGCCTTTGGGAACAGTGCAGATCATGATCAACCTGCACATCTATGCAGTCTCCGGGTGTTTGGTACCATAGGCATCATCGACTCTTCAGCCTAAATTTTACTAAAGGGTCAAAATCAAATTTTCAAGAGTCAAAGTGACAATTTTAAGGGTTGAGTCAAGGGTCATCAGGTCCACGTAATATATCCTAGGCTTGCATATCATATTTTTCTGTTTGTGTCCTGCTGCTTTTCAGTTGTATTTTCTAATGATTCTTAAACTAGAGCTATCACTAAATGTGATTAATACCCCCAAAAGGATTGCTTTATAAACTGAAGAAGTTCGTAGTCACATAATACCTTGCAAACAAACTAAAAAGAGATATTGTTCTTAGCAGTTCCTCTCATTGTGCTTGACCATTGTATGAAGTTGTATTGAATTCCAACTTGTAGTTTTCGAAAAATGCTCCAGACAGGGAAAAGTAACAAAGGGCAATAACCCTGTAATTAGTCAAGATGGAGTTATGGTTACTGTGCACTGCACTCCCTCTCACTGTGCTTGACCATTGTATGAAGTTGTATTGAATTCCAACCAGAAGTTTTCAAGTTATGCTCCGGACAAGGAAAAGTAACAAAGGGTAATAACTCTGTAACGAGTCAAGATGGAGTTATGATTCCTGTGCACTGCACTTCCTTAAAATGTACTTGACCATTGTATGAGGTTGTACTGAATTCCAACTAGTAGTTTTCAAGTTATGCTTCGGACAAGGAAAACTAACAAAGGGCAATAACTCAGTAAATACTCAAGATAGAGTTATAGTTCTTGTACACTGCACTTTCTCTGAGTGTGCTTAATCATTGTATGAAGTTGTATTGAATTCCAACCAGTAGTTTTCAAGTTATGCTCCGGACAAGGAAAAGTAACAAAGGGCAATAACTCTGTAATTAGTCAAGATGGAGTTATAGTTCTTGTGCACTGCACTTCCTCTCAATGTGCTTGACCATTGTATGAAGTTGTATTGAATTCCAACCAGTAGTTTTCAAGTTATGCTCCGGACAAGGAAAAGTAACAAAGGGCAATAACTCAGTAAATACTCAAGATAGAGTTATAGTTCTTGTACACTGCACTTCCTCTGAGTGTGCTTGATCATTGTATGAAGTTGTATTGAATTCCAACTAGTAGATTTCAAGTTATGCTCCGGACAAGGAAAAGTAACAAAGGGCAATAACTCTGTAATTAGTCAAGATGGAGTTATAGTTCTTGTGCACTGCACTTCCTCTCAATGTGCTTGACCATTGTATGAAGTTGTATTGAATTCCAACTAGTAGTTTTCAAGTTATGCTCCGGACAAGGAAAAGTAACAAAGGGCAATAACTCTGTAATTAGTCAAGATGGAGTTATAGTTCTTGTGCACTGCACTTCCTCTCAATGTGCTTGACCATTGTATGAAGTTGTATTGAATTCCAACTAGTAGTTTTCAAGTTATGCTCCGGACAAGGAAAATGCAACAGACCGCCCGACCGCCCGACCGACCGACCGACCGACCAACCACCGGGTGACTCCTATATACCCCCCTAAACTTCGTTTTGGGGGTATAATAAGATAGCTGCTCATCCCTTTCCTAGGCTATATCAGCTGAAAATTACATTGTTCCCTGTTTGTCACATATTTTCGCAACCTCGCATGTCTGTGTTTTCTGTCATGCCTTGTCCCCTCCCCCAGCCAGATTTTCAGTTTTAATTTAACAAAAATATATTCAAATAATGATTAGCAATGACAAATTATATATTGAAGATGCTGGATAATGCTGGCCGGTAATTGAAGTAGAGAAAAAATTACATGCGATTTTGCAATTTTGAAAGTTAATATTTCAACACATAAGTCACTTATTTTAATATCAGGGCTTTTCATCCTTATATAACACAGGTCGATATTTGGCCACTTCCCAATCCAAAAATATAGCATTTTTTCTCCAACTGTGCCAGAGCAACTTCCCAAAATGCAAGGTAAGTTTTCCCCAAAGTTTGTTTACATTTTAGTATTTCCGTTGCTATCATTTTTTCGTCGCACTATATTGTAACAGTGCACAGTACCGCGTGTCACGCATTACCAGTCTAATCCATTATCATGTTCTGGGCCTGGATTTTAGTCCGTTCTCAGGCCTCTTTCCAATTTCCTGATGAAAAGCCCTGAATATTAATATAAAAAAAGCCAATGCTTTTATTGTCATTCGTTACTCTTCGACATCAGTGCTGGTCGAATTTTGTCAAGTTTTGAAACATGTTAGCATGTGTGATTGTCAGTAATGACATATGAATTATGATTATCGGCAAAACAGAAAAACATTTGTCTTTTTATTTCATGTTATTTTTACGGCAATCTGTGAATGGCAATACACTGAGTTGTGTCAGAGTCGGCCGCTCATTAGTCTGTGTTTCAAACAGTTTAAGAAATTCGCGGAGGTCTATCATTGTTTATCAATTAACACCTATAATGACAGAGACAGCCACATGCTGGTTGATAGGTAGTGACTAATTTATAAATTAGCTCCGCCTTCTTTCCTATATTAACCAACAGACGACAATCTATTTTTGACTGACGGTGTAATCGCAGACACTTGTAACTATGCCCATATATGTTGTCATAAAAGAGGACGGTCAGATTTTGATTGACACAGAAAAATTGATGAGACTCGTGACACATGATGAAAATTCTCAGGGTCAAGTTGACCTGCAGGACATTTTAATTGCAGGTCAAATACGGGTATTTCACGATTTTCACCCAAGGTGTCGGGTCAATCGAACATCCTGAGTCTGATCATGATCTTAATTGCTGGCTACTCAGTACATTTATGAACATCCCTCTGAACAGCTTAAAAGATGCAGTCCAAATTAAAAGATTGGCAAGTCCATTTTAGAATTGAAGCAGAGTCAGACTTTAACATGTATGTTAAATATCAGGACAATGATAATTAGAATAGTCTTCATACTACTTGTTTTTTCACTTCTTGTGGATGCAGTGGGGGAAACTGAAAGTGTTGCTTCTTTTCAACATAAAAGTTTAACATTATTTCAAACAAAACAAAAAGCTTTTAACTACATGTTATTAATATTATTATAAATCCAATTTGACAGTTACAAGCTTATTTTCTAATGGTAGACCGTCGTCTTCTTTCATATTCTTGGTTTTTGTACATTTTAAAATTAAAGAAACAGAGAGACCAACTATGAAAGCCGAAGAATCACCTTTCCCGAATGCAAATAATTTATCCATACCCAGATGAACGAAGCCAAAAATTGTAATATACCGTTTTATTATATACCTATAGATATTGTCAAAATACAGCCTATATTCAACCATCAAATACAGCCTGACAGAAAAAAATTCCGTATTGTATGTACGTGCAAAAATAGCGCGGCATAATTTGTAAGAGTGCATTCAATTGGCCCACAAATGCACATGTCGTTAATAACGTCGCTTCTGACTGGGTCGTTACTATTTGTTTATACGATGACGTCAATAAACTGACGTCGCACACTGCGTATATTTCGTGCTAAAAAGGTTTTTTCTTCAATTGTATGCTTAGTATGTCATTTTAATTTAGTTTATCGCACAGACAAGTGTCTAACGGTATATAATAAAAGGGTTATTAGTATAGTAATGTGATCCATAAGCCGGATTGGCTCTTGTCGAGGTCGGATCAAACTCATGCTACGCACTCGTATGATCCAGCGCACGACTCTAGCAAATCCAGCATGCTGGATCACGTTACTATACTAATAACCCTATTACATCATCGCACCACTACACACAAGACAGTAACTTCCTGTTTACAAATAGGTTTCACTGCAGTGTCTTCTAGGTGGTTATCAGCAAATATTTTCGACAAAGGGAAATAACATACAAGAGAATCCACAATACTAGAGTGTCTTTCCCAATCACTACGCTCAAAATAAAAAAGAGATGCAGCAGCCCCAAAATCAAATTTGTCAACATTCGGATTTCGCAATGATAAGATGTAGTTATTTGGTCGCTGAACATACATGAAACTATCCCAGTTTTAGCCTGATGTTGCCTTATTGTTGGCATGGACCTTACAGACCTGTAAGCATAGTAAATGTTCGTACTCAAAGAGGAAGTCAGAGCAGAATAATTTTCAGGGTCAGAAAATGTTCTAGAAAATTTTCAACATTAAAACACACATTTAACCAAAAGGCTGCCAAAATATTTTCAGTCTGTTATGGAACAATCATGCCAGCTACAAAGAACAATATTTATACCAATGTTCTTGACAGGTCAAATAAAACTGTGACTGTTTACAGTCTGTTTATCGCAGACCAATGAACATGGGTAAAGTTACAAAACAATGGTAAATAATCCCACTTGCCGGCATCACTAATCATTGAAACTTAGATAAATACGAAGAAATATATCTATTATATTTATATATTACAATTTCACTCACGTTCTTCTGTATTGGGGTTCAAATTATAAAGTTCCGTGACAAATATTCTAACATTTTGACAGTGTTTTGGCCACCATACCTGGACATTAATCACGTGACATCTGACGTTACCTTCCATTTTCAGCAAAATTTACTTATAAGGGTAAATTATGTTCTTAGCAGTAATGATATGCAATGTTTTTAAATGATTTCACTAAAAGAGTAGAAAAGTAATAATAATTTTGTTGAAGAAATTTACTAATTACGTAAACGTACGTAAATAAACGAAGGAGTAGTTCTGAAAATTGCGAATCATAAACACTATCGTCACCGAACTGTTACGGGCTGGGCGATTTTTAGACTGGCGTTATTACCTCGTCACGTGTCCTTTCTGGACATTTAACAACATCTTCACAATTTTTCCTTTCTTTGACTCTAGGTGTTGCAATGAGCTTGGATTGAGACGTATTTTGATAGAGATATTTTACTAAGAGAAAAGAGACTTTGAACAAGAGAAAAAAATACTTCTGTCAATCTCAACAGACGTTTATAAGGCTAGAAAAGATAAGTAAGACAAAGAAGCCTTATTTAACGTCGCATATAATTTACACACAACACTAGTTACAAAGCTATTGGGTGAAAAACAGGATATCCAGTAACAAGTACTTACCTTTTCCCAGAAGCAGGAAGCTTCTCTTTATCATCCTGGCATTAGCTTTTGTAATGTTGAGCGCCAAGCAAGGGAGCTGTCAGTACCGGTTTTTTTTCTCGTCTTTGGTATGAAGCGACCAGGGATCGAACCCACAACCCCCGCACACGAAGTGGACACTCTAGCCACTTGGGTCTCGAGGCGGGGTAGTGCGAAATTTACTTCATATATACGTACGTAGCATGAAAAACTAAACTCCTGCCATATAAACCTTTCTCAAACTAGAAATTGGTAATAAGAACTCACTCAATAAAGACCACTATAGAATAATTTAAAATGTCCAATCTAGCTTGCTGGTTAAAGCTGAAAGTAATTTTGACTATAATAACTATTTTGAGAAAAGGAGTAAACTTGAATTTGATAAAGGTGTCGCCTTTATGTAGTATACAGTGTACAGTCAACCTCTGCAGAGCAACACCCTTTGGGAGACAAAGATTTTGGTTGTTGTTGAGAGGTGTTGCTCTAGAGAGGTTAAATTTATTATGAAGCCTTACTTTGGGAACAATTTTAACTGTTGTTGTAAAGAGGTAATTGCTCTACAGAGGGCCGCTCTGCGGAGGTTACACTGTATTATATCTGGATGATCCATTCTTCTTTATGTCAGTTTGGTTGTGTTTGATGATATTACGAAATAGGGGATACTATAATTAGATTACTATAATTACTTTATCTTTTAATCGTTTCAAAGAGCGATATTGTGACATCATGACCGGGCATTGTTCAAACGAAGAACAGAATGAACTTCTTTGAAAGTCGACTAAAATATAGCGGTTATAGTGTCACTAATGTTTGGATATAAGAAGAGAGATAAATTACACTATGTTGATGGTATATTTCATTGTACATTACAAATCGAGAAAGCCGGTAAGCCCAGATTTTCCTGCATGCTTTGTAAAGAGGAGATAAATTTCACTTCATCCAACGTATATATATATAGCCCGACGCCGGTCTGTTTGGCTGTGGATGCCATGTTATAACGTGCTAGCATATTCGAGTTGTGTCTTGTCAAGTATTTTAACCACCAGTGATCTTACATTTTCGTTTTTTGTAATGGTATTTCTGTATATGAAGCAAATTTGTGGTTATTCTTGACCTAAGAGTGTTCAAACTGAGATGGATGTGAAGGTATGTCGACTCCGTGACATTTAGTACTGGAAACGTATCCAGGCTATTTTTTGTTATGAAGAAGAACGTGGTTCATGGTTAAACTTTGCACTTTGGGGGAAAACATTCAATGTCCCATTCATTTTCAAACTGTGTGTCCTAAAGGCCTGGATAGCGCAATCAGAAGCAGAACTTATGGAGAGACAGGTGCATGTATACTATACGCGAACAGTCTCACGTTTAGCACGTACAATGACAGGATATGTCAAGTGTATATAACCGGCATGCCCGTCGGATTCCCTTGTATCTGTATCTGTCTCTCTACAGGTCGTACCATATATACCTTGAAAAAGGATGGTGGGCCATACGCACATCAAACAAACAAACAAACAAATGTCAGGGATTGTTCTGAACACACTTAGAGTGAAGATCAGCCCCAGTAGACCCGGCTGCCTGCTTTGCCTCCGCTAATGTTTCGCCTTCCAACACGACGTGTATTCTTTTTCTGCCACATATCTTTCTCTTAAGGTTATTGCGACTTACAAAAATCAGTTTCAGACCAATTTCTTATGGATTTATTGACCTTAATGTGATCATTGAGATAAATGTAGTTACTTTAAACTTTCAGAATACAGTACTTGATCCAATGCAAACGACGCATGCACTTTTCAGAACAAATATAGCGTTCGTTAGTTTAGTTTATACTTATTTATTTTAGCTCGATGGTGAAGAAAATTTTAAGCGTATCTAGTCATTCTCGAGTCCGCTTCCTGGAAAAACCAGTAGTGGTGTCATGACCCCAGTGGGGCTCGAACCCGCAACCTCCGAGATGAGCGACAGACATCAATAGCCTCTATACCACCGGTACTTTTTGAATATTACCATTGGTGCACTTTGAATAATTAAGCCTCACAGCCGCATCGGTTATTTATGAAAGTTTCAGGATAGAGTTTATTTTAAGATGGTCATCTATTTCCGCGGAAACCTGTTTTTACAGGAAATGGTTGCTGTCATTTTCAAAGAATATTTAAATTGTCAAAATTCATAAAAATAGAAAGACTCAACACTACTTTTATAAACTGGCTAATACAACAAGAAATCAGAGTGAATAAACTTTTTGAAATAAAAAATGTAGAGTGACAACAGAAGTAATGTGTGTGTGTAAATGAATATCCAAAAACTTTATTTGAGTCAAAGAGCGGACAGTGCTAATTTGGTGAGAACTTAGCAATCCATTTTTTTTTTGCAATCCAGTGACAATACGTACATTATTTTAGTGCTCTAGCTGATTGTCAGACTCGGACGAAATAGCCATGATTAGTAAACTTTGCTTCCATGTTTGATGCTGATCCAATAAACTCCGAGACAGAATACAGACAATGTTAAATTGGCAAAATTTCTGCTACTCTGCGGCAACAACTCCGAGCGAACTGGTCAATCGTTGTTTATTCGTTTTGTTTTGGCTTTCAATTGTATATTAGAGTTTACCTACGGCTAAATTATTTTATTACCCTTCCATGAAATTTTCGGTCTTCTGATTGGTCAACGATCCGTTTATAGATTTTGATATTTACGGGCAAGCCGGTAACGGGTCGTACCGACTATACCTCGAACGAGGATGGTGGACCCAATAAGCACAATTACAAACAAACAAAAGGCAAGCCGGTAATATACACTTGACATAACCCCGTTACTGTACCCCATGCTAAACGTGAGCTTGTTCGCCGCGTACACTACGTCAATGTATAAGTCCGTGCTGATTTGTGACGTCACGCAGTGACATTGAGGTATCATAAGGGGATTTGAACGTCTGGTTACGTTCAGTCGTTAAATAAATAAAACATAAACGGAATCTTTTAATATTTGAGACAGGGAAGGGTAATAAAATTGTTATTTGTTTTTTAGTTTAAACAGTATTTATTTCAATTTTGTGTATCATATATACATAGATTCGATTGTCAAATACATATACAGGATTGAGAAGTAAGTTGAAGCAACTTTTGTAATCTCTCTCCTGAAAATAGACATGGTATAGTTACGTAAGAGACATATTTCCTGGATTGTATTCGAAAACTGAAAAATGAAACAAAGAAAAACGGTGTTTTAGGATTGAGAATGTATAATGAATTAAGTTTAATTTAATCCAATACACGTTATAGTGCCTCTCCCTGGCTGAAACAGAGGCCGGTCGCATCTTGAAATCTTATATTACCCGAGCCGTTAGGCGAGGGTATTATTATGTCAAGGCGGGTAATATATCCCCATATACCACTCCAATAACCAAATAACATATAATGCAACTAACGCGTTTATGTATATTTAGGTGTTTGCCAAAATACCACTCAAGATTTACAAACGTGCAGAAACTGCGGGTTCGAGCCCCGGCACTGGGGTCACGACTGCACCTCCTCATATGACACCAGTACTGGTTTTTTTTCCAGGAAAAGGACTCGAGGTTGACTCGCTTCAAGCTTTCTTCACAATTGAGCTAAAATAAATGATTTAAAAACTATAAATAAACTAAACTATACGCAACAACTCTGCAATGTATGTCAAAAATAGACTGTTCAAAGTTTTAAGGGGATTTATATAATGCTCTTTTTAACTTCCTCGGCATTTTGATTCGTTAATACGATTTTACGCAGCTTCTGGTTTCAAGTACAATGTATATAAATTGAAATGTAAATGTGATTATGACAAACACTACTTCGCAAGACACAGCTGTTAAGGTAGGACAAAACATTATTTTATTTTAATATTCTGATAAACATAGTTTTTAGTCTATATAATAAAGGCGATATCATATTGTATAACTTTGAATAAAAAACTGCATACGTTTGGTTTGATTGCTGAGATATAAATGTTCTATTCATCAGCCGACTTTTATTATCATAATAACTAACACGAATACAAAACAATTCATTATGGCATTAAGACAAAATGGATTCAACTACATGTACTTAAGTAACACTGATTTTTAAAAATAATCTTGTAGAACTCAGATACATACAGGGATTTTCCTAGACCAAAATTTCATTTTTTATATTTTTCACGGAGAATAGGGAGAAGTTTTCTAAAACAGTGCAAATTTTATGTTTTGATAATTAAAGTTTTCACTTCCATCCATCCAATTCCATATGAATTGTCAATAGTCAAAACGATGTTCATTACATTTCTGTTTGTATCATATCCATCTATACATGTATATATACTTGGGACAAAATGGTGGAGAATGGCATCTACTTCATTTTCAAAGGCCGTGCTCTCAATTCATCACAAGTATATAAAAATGGCGAAATGAAAGTCAAAATTATTGAAGCACTGTTTCAAATACGATGATTACGTTTCTAATTCTAAATACAAAGACAATTTCAGTATGCTCAAAAAATTTCCTTTTCCAGTTATCCATTTGATGGAGAGACCTGCTTTTATTTTCAAAATTACTTTTATCTGTTTTATTTCATTTGAAATATAGTACCAGTAGGCATGATTTATTTGCTTCGTGGCTCACTGCAAAACTTCTAATAAATGCTTCATCAAATGGTAGTTTACAAAACAAAATCTGCACATCGAAAATGGATGAACATGTATGATTTATGTATCTTATAAGAAACACTGTTAAAACTTCTAAAACTGTATCTAGCGCCTAAATATTTTTTGAAATCGGTATTGTTTACTTACAAACTTATTGATGAAAACTTAGGTAATACTTGAAAACATAACAGAATTCTTGCACAATCATGTTACTTGAAACAAACGTCAAGCAGCGAGTACAGGCATATCCGTTTCTGGGCAATTAATCTCATGTCTTTTGTTGATATCATTTACCCACTGCTGTGCTGACCACACTCAACCAAATTATCAAGTAATTGAGATCAGATCAAAGAATACTAGAAACCAGTATTTCTGGAGTAGAATGTCTATAGACAGAATATGTTTTATTCACTTCGACAGTACTTTTAAAATACTTGCTTGAAATAGTAACTGACGGTATGATGAAAAATATATTTCACTTAAACGGAATTGTCTTCAGTGTCAAGCCTAAGTGAGCAAACTGGTGGCTTTTTTTGTTGGCTCTGCCATTTCTAGCAGGTGTTTGATGCTGAAACATTGTACTATCACAATTATTGTAGCGATGATGAATCCGTAAATAGCAAAGATGAAGTGGGTAAACATTTTGTTCAGTCTTCAATACTTGATCAAGTACATGTATATACAAGGACTAATGGCAACCATTTCCACTAAACCAAGCATCAGTCATGTATAACTTGTTCTAGACTGTGGTAGCTATGGTGTATATTATTGCTTTGCCTGTCATTTATAACATAAGTGAATGCTACCGTCCTGTGTCCTTCATGTTACTATAAGTATATAAGCTGTTATCTTACTTTACAACGTAAATGGACGCTTCTTGTAACTAGAAGTATATAAGTTGTTACCTTTGTTACTAGTGTTACTAAAATACACAAAATTGAGCAGATGTTTTAAATTGTATAACACAACACTTGGTGTTTTCAACGTTACATGTTCACACTGTATCGGCAAAACACACTGGCTCCAATTTAACGATAATGCTCCAACTAACTCCAATAAAAAATGGCTGATTTAGTAAACAAAACCCAAGTCAGTATAACAGATTCGTGTATTTTATATGGTAAATCGCAACTTCTGAAGAAACGAATACTCTTACGGAATGCTCACTCCTTTCCTGCATGGCCGTAGCTAGTCGGCTGTTTCAGACATCGATGCGTGTGAAAGTAATGCAAGTTGAATGCAGAGGATTCAACGGTAAAAAGTGCAAAACACACCCAAAATGCATGGATTTTGCTCAAAATTATCGAAGTTAAGGTGTTTAGCATAAAAGATTTGCATTCGCATGTAACTTTGGGTCAAATGTCGTAAGCATGCACCAACACTTTACCGATCTGCTATTTTCATAGGCAAAACTTACCCATTTAAAAATACAACGATTCAGGCTCCAATTGACGATACAACGAAAATGTTCCAATTCGTGTTTCACGGATCATTTTCACAGACGTTTTTTAACAATTACAAACATAAGAGAATCTCTTATCGAACAAAATGTTGAGTTTTATGTCACCTTGTACCCACTCTCTTTAAAAAATAATTTAAAGGAGAACATCGCTCATCCAGGGGTTGCGAGTTCGAGCCCCACTGGGGTCACGACCGTACCTCCTCATATGACACCAGTACTTTTTTTCCATGAAGTAGACTCGAGTGTGACTCCAAGCTTTACGCTTTCTATACAATCGAGCCAAAATAAATAAGTATAAACTAACATTTAAGTATTCAAAATACTTCCTAAAATAACAGGATTCATGGATACCGTATACCGCTCTGCTCGGTTTGTTAGTGATAAACTAAAAAACATTTACGTATTGTCTACCTTGACTATGTCGCTGTAGAGCTGCAGAATTTAGGCAAATAAATAAATCACCGTAATTGTTTTCTTCCACTTCTACCTCGACTAATTGGGCAAATATTCTACTTTTGAATGGTTTTATGCGTGTTTTAATAATGGCTTAAAGTCTACAGTACTATTTCAGTAGATATCAAGTGCCGTACTTGCTATTTTGTATTTGACCAGAATAAACTCGAACTGGCTGGGTGAGAATTCCAGAAAGTTTATCGCAATAAGCACAATTAGGCAAAAAAGCTCAGATAGATTATATTGAGGTCGTGTACAAGTTCACAGAAAGATGATAAAGCATAAATAGCGAATGCAAAATTATATACTTCTTCAACCGTCGCTTTCCAAATTTTCATTAGATGACAATTTCGATTTTAGTCTAAGCTGCATGTGATTATTGATAGCGGTCAAAACGCTAGGTCAAATAAAACCTTAAAGCTGTTCGCTCTCAGATTTTCGTAAAAGAATAATTTCTTCAAACTGTATATAAATAACGTATTTTAGAACATATGGTGATATAAAAAGGCTCCAGTATAAACTCATGTTACGTACATCTCTAAATTTTGAAAAATACGCTACCAAATTCAAAAGCGTTGCAAACACTTTTGAAATTTCAATATAACATATAGTGTAGCGGTGCCGTGTAACCGACCTTTTCAATCGATTTCTGCGAATTCCTACCTACATTTTTGCTTTCTTTAATTCTAGCCTTTAGTTTTATACTGATGAATAAGAATGTCAATGGTTTTGCGAGAGCGAGCAGCTTTAAACACTGTGTCCATGAATCCTGCCATTTTGGAAAGTATTTTGAATATTTAAAAGTTCTGAGTTGAATTTTCAATTTTCACTAAGAAAACACATAAATTTGTCCGATAAGAGTTACTTTTATATTTGTAATTGTTCATAAACGTCTTTGAAAATGATCCGTGAAACACGAATTGGAACATTTTCGTTGTATCGTCAATTGGAGCCTGAATCGTTGTATTTTTATATGGGTAAGTTTTGCCTATAAAAATAGCAGATCGGTAAAGTGTTGGTACATGCTTACGACATTTGACCCAAAGTTACATGCGAATGCAAATCTTTTATGCTAAACACCTTAACTTCGATAATTTTGAGCAAAATCCATGCATTTTGGGTGTGTTTTGCACTTTTTACCGTTGAATCCTCTGCATTCAACTTGCATTACTTTCACACGCATCGATGTCTGAAACAGCCGACTAGCTACGGCCATGCAGGAAAGGAGTGAGCGTTCCGTAACTTCAGAAGTTGCGATTTACCATATAAAATACACGAATCTGTTATACTGACTTGGGTTTTGTTTACTAAATCAGCCATTTTTTATTGGAGCCGGTTCGTTACGTTAGTTGGAGCATTATCGTTAAATTGGAGCCAGTGCGTTTTGCCGATACAGTGTGATGTTGATAGCTGACGATGTTACTTTTGTGTCTAGAGAAAAGATTTTTTGTCGGTAACAAAACTACTACGGTATGTGGCCACCTCCAGATTTGAGCCATACATACTACTATTTAGTTCTATATAAACACTGCATATCTTTAGAACACTACATTACTAACAATACTACAGAGCACCACAGTATTGTACAGTACTACAGCACCAAAGAGTACTTGAATGCATGAGTACTTTAGTAATATGAAGCACTTAGAGAATTTTAATTGCAATGTTTATTGCTTGAAATTCAGTGACTTAAGGCCATTATGGATCTGTTTTAAGATGGCGACAGTTCATCAAGTTGTCTTTGTGTCAGACCGAAGAATTACAGTGCTTTCAGCGCTTTGATATAATATATGCTTTAGTTTCAAAATAAATAAAAACATATTGACTAAATACTCAAGCTCCTTCTAGCCATACGAATGTAAGCGTTTCGTATCGAAAGAAAACATACAAATACCATGGAATGAAATAAAGATGGCGGGGAAACTAAACATCCCATTTTAAAGTCTTGATCAGTAGCACATGCATATGGGATGTAAAATTAAATGTAGCTCTTATATCAACGAGAAATATATTTACAGGCGAGATTGACTGTTATTTGTTCGAAAATAAGTCCTAACGAAACTTTTTAAATCGAAAGTAAATGCTATAAGTACATAATTTTATGAGAAATGTGACTCCTTTGAGACTCGTTAATATGTGTTTACGTATGTATAAATCTTGTTTTAGCACTTGTAGCATTTGTGGAGTGTGCATACATGTGGTTATTACTTTATTCTTTTTTTATTACTACTTATTACATGACAATCATAAATTTATAAGTCTGACATATTCTGAAGTGACTGAGTAAGTTGATCAAATATCTGATCCGCTGGCAATTTAACCCCGGCCATAAGAGTTCGCGGTCGTGTTTGTTTTATCGTTCTATATTCGAACAAAACGTGATCTTAACGCTCCCGCATCTTAACTTTACATTTTAACGCTGAAGTATCCGGTAGACTGAAAAGAACAGTACTTACTTCGGTGGTGAAATATAAAAGTTAAGGGGAGGGGCGGGGGGGGGGGGGGATTGGAGGGGTAGTACTAGCTACTTAAAGGGGGATGTTTTAAAAGGAAATCTACTTTATCCAACCATGACAGTGCAAAATGTGTTGTGTGTACCACATTGTAATGCGTTAAAATTTTATTTTGTGTAAACGTTTCGATCCGATCTTTCTTATTCCTTTCTAAAATGTTTATTCTATTTCAAGCAATGTGGACAGTGACAAACGTTTAAACCGGCTGTAATTTTGAAGGAAAACTTTATTTGACCATAATCATAATATTATGATGTGGTTTAAAATGTAAAAGCACATACTTTTTACGGTATTCAACAAGCATTAACTAGAGTTTGTAAAATCTATTTGATGGACTTACTATGCGACAGGAATTTTAAGATTGTTCAGCACAGAATACTATGTTTAATTGAGCTACAATAAGAAGTTAAGGCAGTAGGATTCTGAAAAGGAAACTGCTTTTTCGAAAAGTAAAAATGCCTACAGAAATCAAATGACAGCCTTTTTCAGATCAGGAATTACTGATTAGAATGACCAGATTGCATAATAAAAAGGTTGACGTACTATTTACCTGTAGGTCAGTGTTAAACGCACACCATGCTTTTGCAACAAATTTGCCGTGCGCGTCTGTCCGTGAAAAAAAGCAGGTCTACAATTTTCCACAAGTCTCACGAGCAAACATTACGCACGTGTCAAGGGATCAGCCGAAAATGAAAGCACATTAGATTCATTCCCATTGTTAACAATTCTATTTTCAACATACGTTATTTTACATTAAATTCATTAATGAACATGTTTCTGTAATGAAATAGTGCTCTCCAGTTAAAACTTTATTATTATTATTATTATTATTATTATTAAGATTATCATTATTGTTGTTATTGTTATTATAAAATTATTATTATCATTATTGATTGCAAGAAATGTGAATGCTAATGTTGAATACGCTTTATCTTCTGGTAGAAAGGGTAAAAGTTCCCCTTTACCCAGAAAAATAACACGTCAACTTCAATATCTCCCTTAGGCAATACTCCAGTACAATTTATGACCCTGCCCGTTTATTATTGATACTATCGAACCGTAGTCTTCTACTCCCCAATAATTATCGATCGCCTGCTTGACACTTTTTCTGCGGTATGGCACATTTGGATCCAAAGTAAAACTTGAATACTTGACATCTCCATTTGTAGCGTCTGTACCTTGCTCTCAAGTATACAATCAACAATAATAAGACAGTTTGGCTGCTTCCAAACATCAGCTCTACGACGACACTAACAGGGTAGCTCTCAAACTGTCTGGCGAATCAAATGAGAAAACTGACCGCATGTACTTGGCTAGTATGCGATTACATTGGATTCAATCTATTGCCATATCATTTACTTAATTAGTGCATTGTAGGGTATTGGGTGTCCCTTCGAAAATCCCTTCGGTCCAAAAAATGGCATTGTAGTCAAAATCTCTTCGATGGATTTTACAAGGTATTCATAATTCCCTCGATGGATTTTACAAGTGGGAAAACATAATTTTATATTGAATGAAAAAAAAATACACGATTTAAATTACATACTAAATGTCACAGTTTATTTGTCTCTAGTGTTACTTTACTATAGCAAATGATTGGAAAGAATTAAAACTATTGAAATTACACATTTATTCACATTTCTTTCTCAGTAAAAAAATGTAAAATCCATTGAGGAGATTTTGAATACTTTGTAAAATCTATCGAAGGGATTATGGCTATTATGCCTTTTTTGACCGAGGGGATTTTGACTGAGGTGATTTTGAGTGTCTCTCTAGGGTATTCGCTGTTGTGTGCCATTTCTTCACTTGTCAGTGCACTAGGTCAAAACGGTTAAGCTGAGTGTGACGAATCGGCTTTTCATGGCTGTTTTTATGTACGACTTTTTGCTGGTAGGGTCTGCCTTTGATGCTTTTTGCGAGTGGGAACGTTTGGGTGGGGAGCGGACTGGTGGGGGGGGGGGGGATCTTTCTCTCATTATTGTGTCGCCCTTTCGGAGAAAAGGCGATACATAGGGATCGCTTTGTCCGTCCGTCGGTCCGTCACATAAACTTAACTTTGGCCATAACTTTAAGATTTCTTTATGAAATGTTACAATTGTATTGCTTATATTTGACAGAGTTATGCCCATTTTTGTACTTACATTTTGTCATGAAAACCTCACTTTGGCGATAACTTAGTCATTTCTTAAAATTTCTTCATCCAACTTTCAAATTGCATTCATTGCTTATGACAAAAGGGTCGTGATGCCGCAACATTTTGTAGGTCAAGGTCATATTTGACAGAGTTATGCCCCTTTTTGTACTTAGATTTTGTCACAAAATTATTGGTTATTCTGACAAAGCGTAAGAGGGCGACAGAAGTGTTATACTGAACACCCATCTAATTATTGTTCAAGTCTTTGTTTCAGTCCAAAGATTTCCACTCTGATCATGATCTACACTTTTTGCTATTTAGTCAACACATTTTTACTGACCACCTCTTTTTTACTAATAATGGTACTGCCAAAATTAAAAGTTGATGAAAACGTCATTCGGAACACCTCGGCAGATTGCATCGTTTGAGGCCTTAGTAACGGAATCTGTCGAGGACATTGATGAAAATAAGCCAAATGGAATATTTCTTACTATGATGAAACTTATAGTACATACTAGTTTATGGAGAGGTTGTTAATCATATACTTGCATCCCATCGAACTATATTATATTGATGTTTACTGAAAAGATAAAGAGACACAGGGTAACAATATATGCAACCATTGTTTTAATGCTTGGCCGAAACTTACGAAAACCGATCAGAAGACTATCTTGGTCAATGTGCACTCAAACCGATGCCTAAAGTAAACCATATATTGCAACGTGCAACATAAGCATTTTTTTATTAATCTACTCGCGTTACTCGGGTAGGGAATTGTTGCATGCGCAATGGAATAACTCTACCTTTCTTTACCGAACGTATCGGGTAGGTATCGAGTTGTCTTTTTGTCTACCTGTATCATTTTCAAGAAATAATATTAAGCTTTAGTTTGACTAAGTTATTGAAACATGTGATTAATTTAATTTCTTCATGATTTTCCATGACTAATTGGATCAAATTTGTCAAGAGCACATGAATAAGTCCAAACTACAGATAATTTCTAATCTTGTCCGCCATCTTGAACCCTGGTCAACTCGTGTGCAACTGAGGGTTACACGGGTCGAGTAGATTACAGATTAAGAGCATGCGCATTGGTTTAACTGAACACTGGTTACTATTTCGAAAATGGTCATGGAGAAAATGATAAATAGCAAAAACACATGCAGAATAATGATGACAAGTTCGTCAAAACATCTTTTCATCATACCACTTGATATAGACATTGCAAATGCAAGGTCAATGAGGCAACAATAGGTTGCTAAGCAGTTGTGTGTGAATGTTTCCGCCATAGAACGTCTTGTCCGTCGTTTGAGAGAAACTGGAAGGGTACCGACAGACCGACCGCGATCGGGACGCCCGCACGTAACGATTACTGCCACTGACACCGCTATTAATACGGCAGACATGCATAATCGCCACATTCACCCTAACGCGTTTGCGCGAGGTTGGTGTGCGAGCACGTCGTCCTTACGTTGGCCTGCCGCCTCTCACTCGTGAGCGTCGTGTGTGTCGTGTGCGTCGTGTGACTTGATTGATGGAACATGCTCCCAGACGATTTCCAATGAAGCAATGGAGACGGGTCTTTTTCACAGATGAGTCCCGGTTCACTCTTTCTGTACGGTTGACGTTGTGTATACCGCCGTCGTGTGGAATGTTCGCCGACGCTTGCGTTCTTGAGAGGTATAGGGTTGGGGTGGCTCGGTTATGATCTTGGGAGGAAATTTCACGGGGTAAAGTCACTGTTGATTGTGGTAGCCGGGAATTGGACCGCCGTAAGATATAGGGATGAAATCCTCCGCCCGGTTGTAGTTCCATTTGTGCAACAGCGTCACCTAATTTTCCAACATGATAATGCCCGGCCCCATGTAGCCAGAGTGTGTTAAGACTGTCTCGCAACCCATAATATTTACCCACTCGAATGGCCGCCGTACAGTCCAGATTTGTCCCCATTTGCCTTCGGCCTTCGTGATTAGATTACTACGCATTTACACTCCCCACAGTGATATACTAACCGGTATATCACTCAAAAGTGAATTCTATTTCCTAAACACATCACTTTAAATCACCTCAAATATTTACCCTGCGTTTCTTTATCCTTTCAGTATTATGAACATCTGATTTGGGTGATATCTGGTGCTATGCGGTTTATTCCGCAGGTGTGCATGATCATAGGAAAGGTATTTTGATAAAAAAATTGTCGTTTACGCGAACATCAAGTTGCAGAGGACCAAAAGGTCGGCACTTGTGAAATCCATGCACAATCTAATGAAAACTATCTGATATACATGATCACCTGGTTTTTGTTTTATAAATGCTTGAACACTCGAATGCATATTCTATTTATATGTTTATATTTTGCACGTTGCATTATTTGTATGGGTTTGAAGAGCGCTTATTATCATAGCTTTCCATATCTCATGGGGTTTTCACAAACTCCCAACAACGGTTAGTCTCCGACAGTATTCAGTTCGAGAGTGGAGCTCAATCAAGTCGATGTGAGGAGTTTGTGATTTTCATTGGGAATTCTAACGAGTTATAAACTGCTCTTCTGCGGGGTTCTACGAGAATAAACTACGCAAACATGCCCTTAAACATGCACAAAATATTTATTTGTAAATATGAAAAAGGTTATGGCAAAGTATGATAATTTATATGAAAGAATGTTCTCGCAGATTCACTGCAGACATAACGATACATGATTGAATGACGATCAGTACATTATCAATGTTCAGGTCGCAAAGACTGCTGATGAATACAGCAAACTCCGTGTATAACGACTCCGCATAGAACGAAAATTCGGATATTAAGAACATATTTTCTGGGTCCAATTTTTATCCTTATTTTGTTTAATATGAAAATGCTACATGCTAACACACTCCGGATATAAAGAACAAATCTAAATGGTCCCAAAGAGTTCGTTCTATACGCAGTTTACTATAATGTCTTTCATGAAAAGCAACGCTTTTTTACAAGTTCATCGGGCATGCCAGCTCGGTGTCTTATAATCTGGTATTACGCGGTACATTTTTCTGTACGCCTGTGCGAGATTTCCACTACTCCATAGAGCAGCATACCCACACACAGGAATCCAATACAGATGTAGATCTTTATGTTCGTACATAGAAAGTTTTGGCATGCAAATGCAATGATAAACCCAAGAGATTCCCAAAGTCGGTAATTGGCAAAGGCTGCCTCAGAATCTTTGGTCCACAGCATTCCGTATAAAGCTGAAAATATACAAATACGTGTTTAGATAAAACTGCAACAAAGTATATAATGAAGAGATGCATTAATTCTGCAAAACACCCTTATTTAAAGAAATGAACTTGTCTAAATTGGAAGTCAGAATCAACTGAAAGACGTGATCCCCACGTATATATACTTGAAGCAAACCGGTCATCTTTCATTGTGTTTTATTTACCTAGTCTCTTTCATTTTTCAGTTTCCAATGTACAGTGTAACTCAATTCTCCATTTTATCGGAAGTTTGTTTTGTTTTATCGGATATACAAACCAGCCAGTTTCAGAACTATAAATGGTTTTAAAAATGGATCAAAGTTTGATAAAAAAAAACATCAGTGCAAATACATTTCCCAAACATTTAGAATTTCTCTAGCATTTCAATAATTTCAAGAAAAGACATACCGTTGATTTGTGTTTGTATCACGGCATCTCCCATCCCCCAAAGGGCAGCAAATATGTAGAACAGGTAAACCCTGTCGGGGTCAGGTGTCCATAGCAGGAATGTGATCTGAAGCCCGCCGTGGAGAAGGAAAGCTAACATGCAAATATGTTTATTCAATTATTCATTTTTCAACAAAAATACATGCGATATAAAAACCCTGCTATTATCAAATGGATATAACACGGCAAAAGACGAAAGTTCTAAGTAAGAAAGTTCACTCAGAACTTTTCTTTAATAACATATTACTGACTTTTAATGGACCTGACTATATGGTCACTTCTAGGCTTTAATGGTAGAAAGAACCGGGTGTTATCTTAGTTCAGACTAGCTAACAAAGAGTTAAATCATTTACTTTCAACAAACATCAAATATTTGGTGAGCATTATATAATATAATTAGTCTTAAAACATGAAAGTGTAAGTTACAATTTATATCCTAGAACGTGGATCTCTGAAAAATCACGTTCTTACCTAGAATGAAGAAAGGCGTGTGTCCCACAAATTGCACGAGCCTTCCGAAGGAGAAGGAGCAAATAGCATCAACGACGCCGTAACATATCATCACAAACCCGATGTCCTCGATTCCTAGAGCGCATGCGACAAAGGACTGAAAAAAACACACAAAAATAAAAGTCACTCGGTTTACTTCAGAAAGACATTAATTTTTGGCGTATTGTACTTTTGGATCATTTGGCTAACATTGAATATGTAGTGTGCTTGTTTCATGCGCGTTCATCTCGGGATCGGGAGGTCCCGGGTTCGGTTCCCACCAGTCTTCGAGGCTGATTTCATCAGCAGTTTTTTTTGTCTCCATCAGAGTCTCGAGCGCGATTGATAGAAGTTGAAAGAACTTTTGTTCGCAATTGAGATAAAATAAATTAGGATACATGTATATTAAATCGCATAGAGCAAATTTCATAAAGCAAATGCCACTTAACAAAACGCATGGCGCACCGGTTTTCTACCGTTTATCTTACAATGATAAACTATGTATTGTATGAATTGAATGATATGATACAGTACAGTAAACTCCGGTTATAACGAACTCATTGGGACCATTTTAATGTGTTCGTTATATCCAGGGTTTGTTATATCCATATACCATTTTCATATAATATGAATAAAGAAAAAATTCGGGCCGAGTAAAATTTGTTCCTTATATCCGGATTTTCGCTATATCCGGGGTCGTTATATACGGAGTGTACTGTACATAGAAATAATTTAGTAGAAAACTTGTAAGCAATATGAATCTTGATACTTTAACAACAAATTATTACTTATAGCAGTCCGTTCTCATCTTAATACGGCTAAGTCATACTTTTGTATAATCCCCGGTAACGAAGGCTTGTTCCACGCCGCTATACATTGTTAGAATCACGAGCAGTTTTTGGTAATTCGATCTCCACCAATGTTTTGCCGTCCCCAACACAAGTTTGAACGAAAACTGCCTCTGTCTACCATCCTCTCTGTCCAGAGTGATCGGGTCCAAGCCGACCGCAATCACAATCACTGCCAGCACCGCACAGCCGATATAAATACCACATACTTTATAAATCTGTAGTATATATATAAAAAAATCAGTAGCTAATATTACTTACAAACTAAGGGAAACGTGATAAAAACTTTACTGTAAAGCATGCATGTGTAATCACTGCGTGTTAAATCGTGCTCATATTTTCACTGATCCCTAAATGATAGGGGGTCCCTGAGGTAGCTTAAAATTAAAACGCAAATATTAAACCGCCATGAAAAGTACCAGTTTTTTCTTTTTTAATTTATTTTCTCATACCTTGTCCAAGTCAGGTTTGTCAAGATTAGTGTTGTTCTCGTCTGATGACGGACAGAAGTTAGCACCACATGACAATAAATCTTCATCTGTAATAGTCTTGTTTTCTGTCTTTTGAAAGACCAGCGATGATATCAGGTTGCCCCATATCTGACCTGGGACAAGTAATATATAGTATAGGTGTCATTTAGTCGGGTCGGGGTTTTTGACTTACCAAGGCCTTATAATCTTTACAAAATCGAATTAAATTCTGACTACTGGTTTTAAAAATATTATTAAAGTTTCTAGATTATGTCTGCCAGATAAAATTCAATGCTGTCAACCTCTGAGAACACGGACCATAACTGAAGTTTTCCAGTAGCAATCTGACTGAAACTTCTCTAAGGAAACATTTCTACTAAGTTTCATTTATATACTCCAAACCATGTCGTTCCGGGCGGACAGTGACAAAATACAACTTTGCTTTGGCGAGGGATTATTTCACCATTCAAAATATATAAAGTAGACCTTTAGTCACGAGCGTACACATAATTATACATTGTAAATTTATATTGTTTTAAAGGTCTATATACAATGTACTAGCAAGTATTTTGTTTCGGCGGTAAAACTGCAATTTTTGTTGCGTTATCTGTTTTCAGTTGAAGTTCCGTAATGCAAGATTCCATCGAACCTTTAATCGTATAGAATCAAGCACAGGTGGAGGAACTACCTTTGCCCCCCCCCCTAATGCTTTTTTCTATGCATTTTAATTGATATCAGAATAAATAAAAAAATTGAAAAAAAATTTTTTTTCTTCATAGCTCTTTACTATAGACGTCTATAGTAAAGGCTATGAAGAAAAAAATTTTTTTCAATTTTTTTATTTATTCTGATATCATTTTAAATGCATAGAAAAAGCATTAGCTTAAGAAAAAAAAGTTAAAGGTATGTTCCTTCCACCTGTGGAATCAAGCAGATTTAAGACTTACTTGTTTGGAAAAGCATAAAGAAAACACCAAAGAATCTGTTGATGACATCATCCACGGTAGCTCCCGTTTGTTGTGCATACCAGGTGGCCGTTTCTGTGAGATATGTACATTTTGCTGACCACAGAGGCGCTGCGCCGAAGCCAAGAATTATTGCAGATGGCACGATGGTTCCCCACACTGCGTAAAAATTTGCGCCCATATACAGAATGTAGCAGAGCATGGAAGCAAAAACTGTCCATTTGCAACCCATTCTACCAATAATAAACGGTGGAGAGAACATACAGCTCACGACCAGAGCTCCGTAGATAATTGCAAGGCCGCCAACACCGAGGCCGTCATCTTTATTCAAACTGCTCTGAAGATTTGACAGGGAACTGAATGACGTGAACAGGCACAGGAAACCGAAACTAACGACAAGCAAGTTCTTGATAATTCGACCTTTAGACATCTTGACTGCTGATGATGTTTGTACAATTGGTGTCAATGACACACCAGAACCCCCGAACTGGGCCTCCATTTCCTTCTCCTTTGCATTTTTCCCGTTTATGCCGTCCATAGCTGGACTTCAATATCTGCAAATGTTGTAAATAATTTAGAAGTTAACTAAATATCATCCTTCACTGGTTTCATAACATGCAACACAAACATTAATATATTTACAGCGAGACGGTTCATACGAACTGATGTTTATTTTATTTATGTTTTCCACTTTTTGAAACTATCTTAAAAGACAGTAAGTATATATAAAATAAGTTGTACCGCCTATTTAAATAATGGTTTTGATATCTGAAACCTTCGGTATTATTCCTCTTTTGTGTCAGGGTTCTCCTAGTTAGGCATTTTACTGATGTTTACCAACTCCTCCTAATTAGGCATTTTACCGATGTTCACCAACTCCTAGTGGTTTTTTTTTCGTGCCGCTATAAATTCATTGAACTGCATCAAAGCGTTCGTGCAAAACGCACTTAAAATGATGTGCAGTGCACAAAACTTCAAATTTTTTGCACTCTTTCATACTGCTATATTTAAACACGGCAATTCATAAATCATTGTATGTAAATATGTATTTAATGATAGCGATATCTTTGATGCGTTATCTAAAACACAGTTTATAATCAGCTATAACTGTTGCGGTATAAAATCAAAGCACTGAAAGAACTCATATCGTTAGGATGTGATTGTAATTTGAAATACAAAAAGAGATATTTGTATTTACACATTATTCATTAATATTGATTAAAATAACGCCAAGAAAATTAAAATAACGGCTCCCTTATTATTCAATGACAATTTTCCTGACAGTACTATTTTTACAATAACTCATGAATACACAAATTATATCATTCTTGGGTTTCTTTAACGGTTGATTAATGATAAAGAAAGATTTAGTTGTTGGGCGTATACGTGAGTATTTGTTTATGATGTAATAAAGAACTTAACCGCCCCCACTATCCTACCCCACAAAACAAAAATCAATTACGCGGTGCGATGCTAGAAATTTCCAGAATTATTGAAATAAACAGACTTATAGTCATATCATAAACTGTTTTTAAAAGTAATTCTGTTAGATAAAACAAGTAAGACGGAAAGAATCAATTCATAAGTACCGATAAAAAGGGGTTTCTTCAAAAGTAATTTGTAATCAGCGACAAGTTGGAGAGAAATCTTAAAGTCCCAATAAAACTATATATGGATGTAAAATTTATTGTAGCTCCTACATATTAACAAACAAAGATGTCTTCACAGAGAAATTGGCCGTCTTTTCTTTAAAGAAAATCATTCCTGAAGTTGCTTTTTAAATTTAAAGTGCAAGTACACGCAATAAACATAACACTACTTTTTTTTCAATGTTATTGCAAAAAATATTGAACGCTCTCTAACAACTCTTTATCGCGGAGAAACGATATAAATCTGAAAGAAATATATATACGTAAATATTATTATAGGTTAGATATAAAACAACTTTATTCTCATTGTTCTTATTGACAGACATAAATGAAAATACACATAACAAAAAGGATGGAATTTCATTTTTTGACTATGTTTTTACAGATTTTCTTACACTTAATGGGAATAGAATATAACTATTATATAGATTCATATATTTAGGTTATAACCGTGGCAATATTCATTATTTTACGAGTTAAAATCAGCGATTAAGGTCTTGTTCAAAATTATGATGGTATGTTTGAACAGTTACTCCGCGTAAAGAGCTAATTAATGAGACTTTGAAACAGGGCGATTAAGGAGTAACTATGTTTTAACACCATGAAAAGCAAAGCAAGAAAAAAACACAATTAATCGGCTGAAACCGTACATTTTGTAATGACAATTTTGCCTAAAAATGTAACTGTTAAATCTTATGATTTCACGTCTAACTAACTTACAAATGTAACGCTGTTAAGTAGTTTGTTCAAGCAAGGGCGGTTTTAAATGTAACTGTTTCAGTTTTCAAAGTGAAATTACAGTGATAACAAAATACTTACAAGAATATTTGCCTAAATTATTTTGATAATTCCACTCCGTTAATTTTGTAAACTACAAATGTAAATTCAGACACTTAAAAGCGGCCAACCCAATGATGAAATATTTTCCTGGGACCTGCCTATTTACAAGCCGCAGAAAGATAACGCACAATATTGCACGTCATTCCACCCGTCTATAAGATAAGTCCAGTCAAGATTGTAGACAGGATTTATTTTCACTCACATATAAACGAAATTCCTTTCTAAGTTAAGGTTGTCAAAATTGTTCTAGCAACTTAGAAATGAGTAGAAGTAAAACAGATCTGTGTACATATGTACAATTGGTAAATACGTATATAAAGAGAGAAAGATGTTTGCAGCATATACAAAGCATCCGGTGAGGAGAGAAAAAAGAAGTTTTAACTACATTTACAAATGCTAGCGTATTATTTGTGGTGATAATAGTATGATAAAACTAATATTTAAGAGCTTGCTTGTAAATTGCATTTGGCAAGAAGAATAAATCATCGTCACATGTGCTTTAATAAACATATTACACACTTTAAGATTTGATGTAATACGAATTCTACAACGTCTAACTTGGTCTAATGTGGTTGTTTTAATATGTTTTTGTCTGTAAAAAAAGTAGAGACAATAAGAAATGCATGACCATTGGCCCAAACTGTGTATGCTTAACAGATCGTTGAACGCACAGCGAAAAGTACTCCTATATCATGTTTAAAACGATCGTACTTCATAACATAAAGATAATAAATAAACACTTGGGCTGCATATAATCTCTAGGTATTTGTTTACTTTAGGTAGATATTAGCGTTAATTTTTACTTTCTTTCTCGAAACAATTTTAAGTGTATTTGACATCGTAGAAATCTAGAGCAGATAAACAGACAATTTTATCCAATCATATTCAGACAACTAAAAGAACGAGGAAGTCGGTTTTATGACTTTTCTGCAACGGCCCTTCAACTCTTTTCAAAAGACCCTGGCTCTTATGCAACATTTCTACTGCAGTCTTTTAAAAAACAAAAACAAAAAAACAATTAAAGGATCCATGGTAACCAAATATGTAAGTGCGATATAACTGCAGTTGTATAGTTTGTGTAAACAAGTAAACAGTAAAAATTACCAAATAATATTAGATATGCCAGAGATATTTCTCGTGCTGCTGACAGTATTTAGTTACCTAGTTTATACTAATTTATTTTAGGTCGATTGTGAAACAAGTTATACAACTTATATTAATCACTCTCGACACCTCATTCCTGATGGTATCCATCGCCGTGAGTGTATGAGAGAATAGAAGCCAGTTTAATGCTGAGCGCCAAGCAAGGGAGCTTCTGGTACCATTTTTTACGTCTTTGGTATGACGCGGCCAGTTACCCGTCTGAGATTTGGTCATATATCAGGAATACTCTGTGCTTTCTGTATGGGTTAAAGGCGTTCATTCTAAATGCGATATAAATAAGATTATTAAACAACAAAAACGTTCTGCTCGTATCATTTTACAAAGTCCATTTAATACGCATTCCATAGATTTATTTCAAAAGCTAGACTGGTTGACATTTATCAATAGGTGTATTTACCATACAGCAATAATGTTATTTAAATGCAAGAATAAATGATTATGTCAGATCTATTAGCATTTGCATACAATGAAAACTATGTTCTAAGATCTACAAGACGTCGTGATCTTGTTTTACCAAAACACAATACTAATTACATGAAGGATACAGTTTACTTATCGTAGTAGTCATAATTGGAACGCTTTACCATTGTATATAAGAGAGATAAATTCATTGAACTCATTCAAATAAAACTTCATTTTTTTTATTACATTTTCAATTTTCATAAATATATTAGTGTGTTGTGATACATGTCTGTATGACATGAATACTATGTATGTGAATGTTTTAGATTTTTACTTTTGTTACCATAAATACTATTTCATTTAGCTCAAAGTGTTTGTCAGGTATGTGTTATTTCGTGTATGTTTTAGAATGATTGATAAATGTGCCTTTTTTCTTCTATTATTTTTTCTTTCTTGTTTTATTGTTCCATTTGCTGTTTGAAGGCCACATTGTAAATAAGTGTAATGTAATGTATGTACTTTCACTTAATGTGTTAACCTTCATGAAATAAAGAATTTATTATTATTATTATTATTCTTATTCTTATTATTACTCTATAACCATATACGGTTCCTGGTCATAGTAAAGCTTTAAACTCACAGGCCGTGGTCAGGATCGATGAACGAACGCTGAAATAAAGATACCGATTATAGCCTCTTTAGAGGATGGCGGACCCAATATATAAGCACAATTACAAACAAACAAGTGTCGTGTTCATTGAGGAGCAGAGGTTTATCTCAATAACTCTAATTATACTGTACGGTGGAATCATGGGAATAATCATGGTAAATGTCCACAGATCAGCAATTACACAAGCATCCAGACTTTCAGTTGATCAAAAAATGAATAGATGTCGTCATATTGATTCTCGGAATTATCCTACATGATACCATATTAAATCAAGTCAAGTCAAGTAATATTTATTTATAAAGTCGGGTTTAGACATAACATTGGTACAGAGTACACAAATAAATGATTATTCCAGAGATACCAGTGTGACAGACCTGCAGAACACCCTTGGATGGAGCACCCTGTTGAGAACAGGCGTCAAGCCTCCAAATTGGTTATGTTTTACAAAATATACTACAATCTTGTAGCAATCTCCCTGCCCAGTTACCTAGAAGTCCCAAACAGGTTAACAAGACATATGCACCCCCTTAGTCTCCGCCAAACCCATGCAAATTCGGACTTCTTTAAGTACTCTTTTTTCCCCCATACCACAGTCCTGTGGAATAGATTACCCACACATATTGCGATCCTGCCTGATCTTGAATCATTCAAGCAGGCAGTGGCCCAAATCAATTATTAGTCATACAACAGTTGTTTTTAACCTTTTACTCTTTTAACAGTTTTAACCGTCTTGTTTCTCTTGACTGTAGGAGCTATCTTGCAGTAGTTTTATCTTTTATTAACACCCGGCGTGCACCCTGCCCATAATACTCGTGAGAGGTGTGAGGCAGTATAACAAGATAAGATAAGATAAACACATGCTCTGAAGAGCTTTTAAAGCAAACTTAAATATACACATTACGATAAACATAGATCTACATGTAATACCCATGACCGTCATATCTGCACATCGTTCGCAGGAGTGTCTAAACATTTTACAGTCAACCGTTCGAACAAATACCGCTGGTGGGAAAAGGCTAAAGTTGATTTGTTGACAGGTGGGTTTATATTCACAGATAACAGAATTAAAGATGTAAATTAAGTTATTACTCTGTGCACAAAAAGATGAAAAAATGGACACTTCACTGAGTTGCTTTCACAAGATTAATCAGGACCTCTAAAAAAGTTATTATTCTCAGTTACATAAATCACAAGAATCCTTGCTTAGAATCACATAAAGAAAACCCACGATAAAATTAATTAATTAATTATGAAATTTATGTGGACTGGATGGTCTTGGGACGAATACTAGTATCGAAGTTATGTGATGACGAACCGGAAAGTACTTTTGTGTGAGTAGCTTCCCTTGAAATTTGACAGCCGGAAATCCTATATTCGTGACGAAAATTAGGACACTCCTAAAATTACGGATTTCTGCTAACTGCAGAGTTGTTGCAACTGTTAAAAAATGGCATGCCCTGTGAAACTACTCGTTTTCTTTATTTTTAATTGTTTACTGTCACTTTATGGAAATGTATTTGCAAACAAAACAAAACTCATGGATGTCGACTCGCTCCAAGATTTCCCAGTGCATGTGAAGGAAAACGAAGAGAGGTTGTTGGCTTTTACACTCAGAAATTATGCAGGAAAAGTGTACAAAATTCTTCCGGTTATTTCAGACCCTGATATAGCAGAGGTCAAGATGAACATGTCCGAAAGTTTTGGGCCAGAAGAAACTGAAAATTTCACAGCCAAGGTCAAAGGAACTTTTCTAGGAAAAACGTTTTTACGACTGTTCGTTAACATGACAGAGGTTAAGGAGCCAGAGAAGTATGATGTGCTTCATTTTCAGGAACCTGATATGTATGAATGGTATGAAGTACCAAAAAAGTATGAAATAACGGTTAGCCGTGTAGAAAGTGCTCTCAGCCATTCATTTACGGGAATTATTATAGTGCTGGTTTGCCTCGCAAATGTTGCTATGGGTTGTAAAACAGAACTACCTGTAGTAAAAGAAGTCTTGAAGAAACCAATAGGACCATTGACAGGCATGTTTTCACAGTTTGCACTCATGCCTTTGGTAAGTTCATTTAGTTGTTACATAATGTAAGCATTTAGAACTAACGATTTATGAGTGTTATATACATGTTTTATTTTAAATAAACATGATAAATAACAGCTACTGTCTGGGATAATAATTACATGACAGACAATGGAAGCTTTTAGACTTCTTATTATAATATACAAACTTAAATGTCAGGCAATTTCTTGATTAATTCTACTATATTATAATTTGGTATATATTTCAGATTGCCCTAGGTGTGATATACATGTTCAAGTTTGATCCAGCAAACGCACTAGGTTTCTTCACCATGGCGTGCTCCCCCGGTGGTTCAGCCAGCAATGCCTACTCGTACCTCCTAGCAGGCGATGTCTCCCTCAGTGTGACAATGACATTGTGTAGTGTTCTTCTATCTCTTGGTAAATATTACTTAAGATGAGTTTAAGCTCACAAACATATATTCATTTATGTATTAGTACTTCCTTGCCTTGGCGAGCTAGTTTTTCTGGCGATATGGTAGAGTCTCCACTTAACAAACTGGAAGTCCAGGCAAGGAATTTTTCATGCTTATATTTGAAAGTAATAACTGTATGAATACCTACAGCTTGTAAGCATTATTCCAGACATATTAATAATCAGTCATTGCAAATAACTTGACTGAAATCACCTTGTAATTTGATAAACTGTTTAGGCAATGGTTAAAAAATATTGAAAAACGAAGTCCACCTCTATGGTTGAATGGTTAGAATCGCTGACTTGAAATCACTGTAACCTCTGATTGATTGAGGATCATGGGTAAGAGACATGCTACCGACCAGGACTCTTTATATGAGACAGTTGGCAGTTTCCGAAGGAGGATCTATATAGGGTACTGGTCTTTTCCAGGAAATCGGGTTGCAATCGGGCTTTAAACCCATTGAACAACGTCACTGAAAAACAATGAATTAATTTATGTATGATGTCATCATGACATGTACATGTATGTAACATGTGTTTTGTTTTTCTTTTACCAGGTATGATTCCGCTATGGCTGTTCACAGTTGGAGTGAAGGTACTGTACCAGACAGAAGTTAAAATCCCGTACTCTAATATCCTCACGTCCCTTGTAGGCCTTATCATTCCAGTTGCGATAGGCATGGTTATACAGTGGAGGAAACCAAACTGGGCTAAGTATATTGTAAAGGGAATCAAGCCCCTCATGATCATCTTCTTCATATTCGTGTTTACTGTTGGCGTTTACTCTAACCTCTACATCTTCACTCTGATGCGAAACAAGCCTGAAATTTTATTGGCAGGAGCTCTCGTTCCATACATTGGGTTTTTATTTGGAGGTTTGATGGCGATTATAACTCGACAGAGCTGGACTAGGGTCCGTACCATTGCCATAGAAACAGGGATACAGAATACAGGTATAGCAATTGTCCTGTTGAAGGTGTCATTACCGCCACCAGATAATGATATAAGCATTGTTGCACCCATCGCAGCTGCGATATTCACCCCAGTGCCCATGGTTATTGCTATAGTAGCATATGAGATATATAAACGATGCTATAAGAAGACGGAGGAAATTTACCTCGACGACCATCAAGGAGAAAGTGACACAGATATTGGAAAAGGTCAGGAGGGAGTGTATCACTCAGACAGTAATGGTGACAAGGTCAAATATCTAGAACTGAAGATCAATAATAATCAAAATGAAATCTGAAAAGCGAAAATGGCTTCAATACTGCAATTTACAGACTGCAATTAAGATGTAATTAAAAGTTAAGTGAGTGAAACTTTGATTTTTTTACCACCTGGAAGAGGCAGTTTTCACAACACTGTCCATGTCTTAGGGAAGTTTTCTTCTGCAGTTTGTATGAAGTGAGTGCATTGTTATGCAATGCGTCTTAAATTTGCATAAAAAATAGAAAGGTTATACAAGTTAATTAAAACCAAAGTGAAGTTTGTTGTCAGTCACTATGACCACTTTGGTAATTTCATCACAGCCACAATGGTTGTGGTTTTTACTTTTATATAAAGTGAGGTACTTGACACCTGACTGTACATGTATGTGTACCTCGGACAACAGTAATACTATTGTATCATGTCTATACCTACAAATACTCGTCAGAGACATAATGATTTGTACTACCGTAAACTCTGTAAATAACAAACCCCTTGGAACCATTAGAATTTGCTTTTTATATCCGGAGTTTGCTATATCCAAATACCATTTTCATATTAAAAAAAGAAGGGAAAAAAATCGGGTCCAGAAAATTTGTTCTTTATATATCCGTAATTTCGCTATGTATAGATTCGTTACATATGGAGTTTATTGTATTTGTTATACCACACTAGTACAAAAAAAAATGTTATTGTTTTACATAATATACAAATGTATATGGATATCGATAACATGAATAATGTTAATTGTTGAGTTAAGATTGGGAAGGTTTTTTAACTTGAACTTTTATCAAATTTTATAAATTTACATGCTGGTAATAGCACTTGCTACTAGTCTGAAACTATACCTATGAAATTCACTTCATCAGTTTGTGTTATTTCTACCGTAATCAGTTTTAATGGGTCTCTTTAACTAGTTTTTTACATTTTATTGCTATTTTCTCTTTTCAGGCAAAACTGTCCTTTACCTCATGTAAAAATTACAGTCTAATTGTCTATTTCAAAGTCATTCATCAAAGTATGGGGTCCACCAAGTAAGTTTATTCAGTAAAAGTAGGTTGCAAACCAATAATTTCCATACATGTGCTTTATAATATTTCCTGCCTAAAAAAGCCTGGCCAAACAGATTTTTGGATAGGTTGTAAAGTATACATGTGAGTCGCTGTGTATTGGTTGAGGGTATGAATTGCTTACCATGATTGCTGTTATGTTTATTTTGTTGCTCGAGGATGTACATATTGAGGGCTGACCACAACACTGTCATAACTTACATAACAGTTTTGCAGTCTACCCTCGATTTATTATTTCTTTTGTTGCTTGATATAAAGTTATTTTAAAGCATTTTAAACTTTTATCTTTAAAAACAGTATAAAATCTCATATTGTTATTATAAATAATCAGATTGTTTTTTATTACCTGCACATAATTTTTATGAATTCTTATTGCAAAGGGTACAGCTCAGTGTATTCTTTTTCACCTCAATCAGTCACACATTAAATCATTATTTTTGATACAGGATTTTTTTGTCCAATATATTCATTAAAACAGCTGAAATAAATTTTTTCATTGTTAAACTGAACTAAAAGCATTTTAAAGTATGGTAAGAATACTCTATATTAGATCATTTTTTATCAAACATTTATTACACATTGTTAGTCATTGTCTCACTGTAATTTATTTCTTTAAACTTCATGAAGCATTCAAAGCCAAGTGGCTGTATATGCAACCATATTCAGAAGAAAGTACAAACATGTATTGCCTTTTTATGATTCACAATATATATACATGTAATACATTTTATCTTTGTGCAGTCACTTATTCCATGAAAAACTAAAACTACATGACTCCAGAACTGTGCTATTACACATATTGCCAAAATAATACATGTAGTTAGTGCAAAAAAAGTAACATTATCCTGCACTGTCATCTGTTGTGCAATTCATTGGACATGTGTAGTAAATGATTGCTTAGCATTTGTGTAATTTGAGCTTAACGTTGTCTAGTGTTTGAATTTTTGTATGCTATACTTTCATAAAATTAATAGTTGTTTATTATATCTTGTTCTGGTGTTCATTCACCTTTTAAAACTTCAAACAGTTTCTACCTTTGAAAGTACAAAAAAAAAATCAAATTTCAATTGATTATCTGCTTTATGTCAAAGAAAGGTTATCAAAAGGAGAAGAAAAACCAAGCTACATTTTACAGTGTTGTAGCATTTATAACACTGTCTATATCACTCTTGATGGTACAGTTTATAAGGCATGTGTATTAAATAATTGTTTTATTGTCAAGAGGTGACATTGTTTTTAGGCGAGATAAGTTTTCAAGATCATCATGAAGTAAGACTTTCAGTGAAAATGTAGTAAACAGCATCACAACATGTAACCAAGTTCTACCTTTAGTAATATAATAAACTGTTTATCCCAGGGTTTGAATCTGTATATACACAATAATTTTATTTCATAATTTTAGCGCTTCTGATGAAGCTAAGACAATGACAAACATTCTTGCATGTCTGTTGAAACATATTTATTCACTTTTTTATTTGCAAAACATTACATAAAATACCACTTTTTATCAATTGTCAACTGAAGGTGCTATGTAGAAATACCATGTATATATAAATCTGACTGTAATATTGTTGTGTTTCTGAAGAAAAGATTTGTTATTTTGAAAATCTGAATCTCTGTTCCAATTATCTTATATTGTACAAAAATTACTTTACTCTGAAAACCCACTTTGCATTAAGATTGCCTTGCAGATACCAGCTGACTGTGACCTCTGTGTATACTGTAAAAGATTTTAATGTTTGAAACATATCTTAGACAAGTATTTAAGTGGAAATATGGCATTAATTTCAAAATTGTTATGAATTTAGCAATAATTTGTTTTATTAATTAGTTCTCCCTCAGGTTGTGCACGTACATGCAGTCTGATCATGATCTGCACTGTTTGCTATTCCGTCAGTTAATATTTACCAAGCACCCCTCCAAACAACTATTGGTACTGCCGAGACAAAGTGATGGACAAATCTATTTTTAGAAATTTAGCTGGGTGAGGGTTAGTGGATTCAAGGGAGATAATTTGATTGAACAAACAAAATGTTAATGATGGCCTTTACATTTGTACGTACTGGTTGAACTGTTGATATTTTAGCAATAATTATATTTTACAATGTTATAGTTCTACAAAGTTTACATTTAAATTTGAAACAGGTTAAACAGTTTATTGGATTTGTTTATCAAATGTTATTGTTTGTTGTAAACCACAGTGATGTAATTGGAATAAAATAGTTACTTAAATCTTGTTATTTTTTGTCTGGTATTACAATTGTCTGTTTAAATACTCGTACGTACACAATTATGAGTTTGTTATGTTATAGGAGTTTAACACCTGTTCCAAGCACAACAGGTGGGCAGTTTACCTAACCATCGATCCAGGGAAGAACCAATACAGACATTTATACTAAGACTCCTATCCTCTGTAAGAAACTGCCAACTTTCTCATGTAAAGTCATGGTTGGTAGCTGGGCTCTAACCCATGACCCTCAATGAGAAGTTGCAGTGATTTCAAGTGAGCGACACTAACCACTCTGCCTTGAAGGTGAACTAATTGTGAATTTACCTATATAATAATGATAAAGCTGTGTTCGATTTACTCTAAAACAATGTTTATGTATACCTTTTATTCATACTTGTGTTGCTTTTTTACTAAAAGTGTTTCTTTTGGTGCAATATTTTTGAAATACTAATTAATTTGAATATTACTATGCTATAATTATAGTATGAGTTTTTCGATTGAAAAGCCAATGTTACCTCCTCATTTGACACCAGTACTGGTTTTTCCAGGAAGCGGACTCGAGGTGACTTGATTAGCCTCAAGCTTTCTTCACAATCAAGCTAAAATAAATTAGTATAAACTAAATAACAGTCAGTTTTGTGGGTCACCAGTAAGACATCTTTCTTGGTAATACAACAGCTACCAGTAATTTTACATCCAAAGTGCTAATGTGACTTCAAAGGTAGTGTAAAATAGAGGAGTGTATAGACAGAGTATGTAGAATGGTTCAAGTCCTGCTTGAAATTTGTCAATAAAATTACGCATATGTAGGTAAGTATGACAAATTACAGTGCAAAAACATCACTGAAACAGCTGTAGGGCAATACTTTGATGGTCTAATTGAATTAATGACGGTGTATTAGTAATTTGTGTCATTTTGACAACTTGATACAAGCTGATTACATGTTATAACTACCATAAGTACACCACAGTTACATAGAAGTGGATGTGTTATGTACCAGGACAGACATTAAGCACAGGTTCACAGAAATTAGATATTTAACAGCTTTTAGTACCTTTACCTATAATGCTGAAGTCTCCAAATGTTGAAGTCTGTACAGAATGTATGCAACACTATACAGTAAAACTCCGTATAATGAACTCCCTGGAACCATTTAAATTTGTTTCTCACATCTGGAGTATGTTCTATCCTATATCATTTTCATATTATTTCAATAAAGAAGAAAAAAATTGAACCCAGAAAATTGATTCCTTTTATTCAGAATTTTGCCATTATCTAGAGTCTTTTATACAGAGTTTACTGTACCCCTAAAAGGAACTAAACGTCTAAGGAATATCTCTTAACTTCTGAGGTTTATGGTGAGAAGCAAACATCAGATACAGGCAACACAAGATCCTTTGTTTTATAACAATTTTGTCAGCAAATGAAGTCAACAGCGACTATTACTTCCCTAAAATGTAGTGAATTTTAACCAAAAATCAACCTTAACCTCAAATTCGTAATCAAAATGCACTACAGTTTCATCAGTATCAGATTATTGCATCAAAAAGTAGCCAATCAGAAACCAATCTGTCAGAAGTCGTCACCACTACCATAGACAACAAAGCTTCCTCATTTGTAACTTCCATTGATGTAGACAACACAAAAAGCATGTACCACAAAATTAAAACCTAAAGGCAATTTTTATGAACATAAAACTGGTTATCAGTGGAGAAAAAATGCTTGCAAATATATGAATATAACTAACAATACTCTCTTAATACAATGAAATCAGTGAAACTTTTTTCTATCTTTCAACAAAATGTATACAGGCTGTAGTGGCTGATATTACAACACAAATAAACCGGTGAACTTTTCTATTTTTAACAAAATATTGTTTAGAGTGGCAGTGATTTTCTACAACGTAAAGGGAAATAACTGCTAAAGGAGTTTGGTTCATACTACAAAGGGAAGTAACTGTTACAGATATCAGGCACAGCAGTAAGAAGAAATTCTCCCGCATCAACAATGTACATAATAATCATTTTCTTCTAATTACCTTATGGTTGATGGGGTATAAACAAAAGTTTATGCATAAATTAAAACAAACATGTTTACAATGTTCACTGTTTATTATTTACAATATAAAATTTTTAATGTGTTCAAAAAAACATCACTCTCTACCAACTTTAAACTTCAGATAAGAAATCAGTCCCGTCAAGGCATAGATCCTCAACCCCCGCCCCTAACCCCCTCTCCCCTAGCCTCATATATCACGCAGAAGCATTTTCCAAAATTTGACATAGACTTTTTAAATGCTTTTTATCAGTCACATTAGCATTTTAAATGTAAAATTACTTTTAGCTCTTACCAGTACATTACCAGGAAAGATGATGTTTTAGACCAAATAGGCCACAATTCTGTCATTATTTTATCCGCAAATTTCTTATCAATTTATTAGCATGTAAAGTGCTCAGGAGACTTTAAAGATAATTCATTTGAAAACTACACATTCAGCTCCTCTAGTGAGATGAGTGGTTTGCAATTAATTAAGTGATATGTAGAATGGCTGATGGAATTGTTGTATAATTAAGTTGAAATTAGAAAAAAAAGCTTTCCTGAACTCCATTATGCTTCTGGGATAACCACAACATGTTGGCTTACTTTGTCACATTTGCCTAACATCATAACATACATGTCAGTATGATGACAAGAAACAGGCATCTGGAGATAATTCAATATAAAGACTGTAGTAAAACCTGCAGACAAAAGTGACACACTGGGATTGTAGTGCAGCTCTCTAAAAGTATTGATTTGTTGCTTTAAGCAACAATTAGGTTAACAAACATCATACAAAGAAACTATGAGGCAAGGTGGTTCAGGCACCAAATTACGCTGGCAATGCGTGTTTGATCCGTACGCTCGCACACCTATCTTTGGCTACTGGCATTTTACACAATGTTTGGCTAAATGAACATAATAATACTTAGACAAAACTGACTGGGTTTTGCCATCAGGTGAAACAAGAGTCCCAGTAACTTTTCTAATGTTGTTAGGTACCAGTATACATAGGACTCATACTGGGGTCTTGGCAAATTCACCCGGGTAGAAATCCCAGGGTCAGCCAGAACTGTAAACAATCTAAATAAAGAAGAAGTTAACAAAATCAAATTTCAAGACTTCACATACACAGTTCTGGAAATCACTGTCTGATACCCCAAAACATCTATTTTGTCACTCTTCATTTACAGATAAATGGAGAGTAACTCAATGGATCGGTCATTGATACCAGCATGGCCCAGATGACGTTGGATATACAAGAATCTAGTAATACTGGATATATAAATGTTTTATTACAAAAAGAAAAGTCACAGATCAATATTTATGGTGGAATAATTTACAACCAAGGAATGAAGCCCACACACTTTCTCTAGACAACCGGTAAAATCAGGTTGTGATTAAAATCAATAGCCCACCTTGTATATATACATGTATGTGTCAGCGTCAAATTATACAATTGTCCTTTCTTGTAAATTATGTACCACTTGATTTTACCTATTCAAATGCTCCTCCAGTTGTTTGACCATAGAGTGTCAGATGCAGATTCTATGAAAGTTGGGTTGTAATAGGATACAAAAAACCATACAAATCCTAGAGATCACATAAACATCCACAAACTCTTACATGTACAGTCAACTCCATATATAACAACCTCCTTCGGACCATTTAAACTTGTTCCTTATATCCAAAGTATGTTATATCCATATAGCATTTTCATATGAAATAAAGAACGAAAAAATCGAACCCAGAAAATATCTTCCTTATATCTGGAATTTCGCTATATCCGGAGCTGTTATATACAGAGTATATTATTTAAGTTTCTTATGTGCAACAGACACTGCAACATTTTAACATCTTTCATTGAAGATAAACTGATTTTAAGATAATGAAAAATCAAACACAGAACAGCTACTGACAGGTTTTGCAAACATGAATGACCTGGTGCCCGATCGTTTTCAAACTACTGTTTCACCATTTCCCTCATTCTGCATAATTACTCTGGGCTGTCTGACCATCTCAACCAGAAAGTAACATGTTAGAGAATAGTTCAGAATTAAAACACTTGAATGATGTACATGAATCCGGCAGACATGTGTCATCTCTTGCTAGAAGAACTTAGTCTCACACTTTTCTCTATTTCGAATTGTCTCTGGTCTGATCTCTGCAGGAAATTCATCCGCTCAATATAACTGTAACACAGAACAAAGATTACATTTAAAACTTTAGTTTGTTAAAGTGAGGAACAATATGCAGAAAGAACTAAGATAATAATATAATGAAACAAGGGGGCCAAGATGGCCCTATATCACTCACCTGGCTACCATTGACTATAATACTATGTCAACAATCGCATCACAGAAAGAGTCAAGTTTGATCTGGGGGTCACAATTTCAACAATCTTCGCATAGGTCCACAACATAATGCTACATTCCAAATATCTAAGCTCTGGGCCTTGTGGTTCTAGACAAGATGACTTGAAGTTTTCCCTATATAATACTATGTAAAATCAAGTGAACCCCTGGGTGGGGTCAGTTTTGATCCGGGGGTTCATGATGTGAAAACACTTTGTAGAGGTCCACTAGACAATGATACATGCCAAATGTCTAAGCTCTGGGCCTTGCAGTTTTTGAGAAGATGTTTTAAGTATTTCTTTTCTGTTGCCATGGCAACCAAAGTTCTGTCTGGAATGGAATAATTCAAACAAGCTTGAAACAGCTTTTTGCATGGAACATCCCTACCAAGTTTCATCAACACTGGCCCAGTGGTCTCAAAGGAGATGTTGTTTGAAGGAAACTGTGAACAGACGTACGCCGTAAGGTAAGTGATCTTAATAGCTCTACTTAGCTATGATAAAAACTGTTTAAAATAAGCACACACCTCTGTTTTCCTCTGTTATGTATTTTCAGCTCCTCATCAATTCCTTCTTTCTCCTTAAACTCTTCCCAATCTATCTTTGATTTCTCCTGTAATAAAAATTCAATATGTCTGTATGGGTAAACAAAATGATTATGTTTTTTTAATGAATATTTTCAAATGGAAAAAAAAGCACACACTTATTCTAATAAATTAAATACCTTTTTTGTGTACAAAAATAAAGACAGCTTGATTGTCCAACTTTGAGTTGTGTGCCTTTATAATTTTAATATACTAGACAATGTTCACTTATTGTGAAAGTTTTGTGTAAAATTAAAATGAAAGTTTTGTGTTAAATTGAACTTTTATTATCAATTTCAGTATTTACAAGTATTTTAAAAAATAGCATGAAAATATATCGAGGATCAGCACTATATTCACTAGAAGCTTTTATTACCTTCAAAGCTTTGCTTTTTTTTAACACAGCAGCTGGAGATCTCAATTTATTTTTACAAGCCAGCCAGACAATTTTACTGTATGTAATAATTTCTCCCTTTAACAAAAGTTTAACCAGCAGCTAAAAGCTCAGACTTCTGCACAAGAAGTTCAGGGAGTATTTTTATCTGACTGATACATTGAAACTGCTTTCCCTCTACCAAAAATATAGCAGTAAAAAAAAAATCTCGCAAATTTAGTGAACCAAAAATAGTTTTTACCAATGTCCCAATCTTTGGTTTTTTGTTGATTTTTGCCAGAACTCCTCCAAGACCCACACCTGGTCTTTTCACTCCTCTGAAATGTAGTAATACAGCTCATCATATATGTCTAAGAAACTGCAGGAGATAAGTATCCTAAAGAAGGTTTAGTATCCAGCTTTCTTCCATACATCTAATCATGTATTTACTTTCATTACACACTAAATACTAAGACAGTATAGAGTACTTTGTATTCTAAGTTTGGTTTTACTGGAGGTTTGGTTTTTCATTTGTTAACATCTTATAGTGTATACATACATCACCTCTATACTTAAGTTGATAAAACATTTGGATACATTGTATTTCTAAATGTCTACAACTGCGGACTATTGAGAACTGATCTTGAAATACTGTGAGCATGCAACTAGGTGCATCTTATGATCGAATTTGCCATATTTCAAAGATTGTGTTACTGTGGATTGAGGGGTTTGTGTCCTGTGGACACATTTCTATTTCCTTTGACATACCTTTCACTTTTCAATATTATAATAAGTCGCACTTGAAATAATCAAAAACATTATTTTCAACCGATTTTTCAGTTTTGGATACAATTTCATAACATCTTCCACTATTACAACTTTACCAGACATGGCCACTCTTTAGTCTTGAAAAAATAGGCGACAAAATTACTTCAAATATATTATTTTTGTTAACAGAAAAAACACTTTCATTCCCAGAAGTAAAATTTTGTTTTGTTGAATTCTTTTTATAAATGTCAAGATGTCTTTAAAAGTTTATAATCCTTACAGCGATGTTGTTTTAACAGATACATCCTCAGCTTCAGTACTAGTCTCTGCACCTTCTTGCTGCTTCTTCAACTCTTCCTTGCCTTCCTTTGAATTCACATCTATTTCTTTTGTAACTCTAAAATGTAATTAAAAATTAAAATCTTCTGTCTGATTGTGCTAACTAACCTAACTATCTTGTGATTGTGCGCTAACTGACCTAACTATCTAGAGATTGTGCATTAACTGTCCTAACGATCTTGAGCTTGTGTGCTAACTGACCTAACGATCTTGAGCTTGTGTGCTAACTGACCTAACTATCTTGAGATTGTGTGCTAACTAACCTAACTATCTTGTGATTGTGCGCTAACTAACCTAACTATCTTGAGTTTGTGTGCTAACTGACCTAACTATCTTGTGATTCTGTGCTAGCTGACCTAACTATCTTGAGCTTGTGTGCTAACTAACCTAACTATCTTGAGATTGTGCGCTAACTGACCTAACTATCTTGTGACTGTGCGCTAACTGACCTAACTATCTTGTGATTGTGCATTAACTGACCTAACTATCTTGAGCTTGTGTGCTGACCTTACTATCTTGTGATTGTGTGCTAACTGACCTAACTATCTTGTGATTGTGCGCTAACTGACCTAACTATCTTGTGATTGTGCGCTAACTGACCTAACTATCTTGTGATTGTGCGCTAACTGACCTAACTATCTTGTGATTGTGCGCTAACTGACCTAACTATCTTGTGATTGTGCGCTAACTGACCTAACTATCTTGTGATTGTGCGCTAACTGACCTAACTATCTTGTGATTGTGCGCTAACTGACCTAACTATCTTGTGATTGTGCGCTAACTGACCTAACTATCTTGTGATTGTGCGCTAACTGACCTAACTATCTTGTGATTGTGCGCTAACTGACCTAACTATCTTGTGATTGTGCGCTAACCAACCTAACTATCTTGTGATTGTGCGCTAACTGACCTAACTATCTTGTGATTGTGCGCTAACTAACCTAACTATCTTGAGATTGTGTGCTAACTAACCTATCTTGTGATTGTGTGCTAACTGACCTAACTATCTTGTGATTGTGCGCTAACTGACCTAACTATCTTGTGATTGCGCTCTAACTAACCTAACTATCTTGTGATTGTGCGCTAACTAACCTAACTATCTTGTGATTGTGTGCTAACTGACCTATCTATCTTGAGATTGTGCATTAACTGACCTAACTATCTTGTGATTGTGCACTAACTAACCTAACTATCTTGAGATTGTGTGCTAACTAACCTAACTATCTTGAGATTGTGTGCTAACTATCTTGAGATTGTGTGCTAACTAACCTAACTATCTTGAGATTGTGTGCTAACTGACCTATCTATCTTGTGATTGTGTGCTAACTCACCTATCTTGTGATTGTGCGCTAACTGACCTATCTATCTTGAGATTGTGCATTAACTGACCTAACTATCTTGAGATTGTGTGCTAACTAACCTAACTATCTAGAGATTGTGCGCTAACTGACCTAGCTATCTTGTGATTGTGCGCTAACTGACCTATCTATCTTGAGATTGTGCATTAACTGACCTAACTATCTTGAGATTGTGTGCTAACTAACCTAACTATCTTGTGATTGTGCGCTAACTGACCTATCTATCTTGTGATTGTGCGCTAACTGACCTAACTATCTTGTGATTATGTGCTAACTCACCTAACTATCTTGTGATTGTGCACTAACTGGCCTATCTATCGTGTGATTGTGTGCTAACTCACCTAACTATCTTGTGATTGTGCGCTAACTGACCTATCTATCTTGAGATTGTGCATTAACTGACCTAACTATCTTGTGATTGTGTGCTAACTAACCTAACTATCTTTTGATTGTGCGCTAACTGACCTATCTATCTTGTGATTGTGCACTAACTGACCTAACTATCTTGTGATTATGTGCTAACTAACCTAACAATCTTGTGATTGTGCGCTAACTAACCTAACTATCTTGAGATTGTGCACTTACTGACGTACCTTCAAATTCTTTCTCAGGGTTCACTTTAAACTTCATTCAAATAAATTTTACTTAAAAACTACCAAAATGTAAAAGCTTTTCCCCTGAAAGAACAATAAAAAGTATATTTATGACAGGTGAATATAACATACTTCACAGCTTCTCCTGCGAAATCGTAAACTTTAGTAACTGTTATTGTTGATTTCTGTACTGTTCCAGTTGGCTTCACCTCCTCCACACATGCTTTTGTCACGTTGACAGTTGGTTTGGTTGGTGTGGGCTAAAAGTAAAACCTTCCAAGTGAGAGCGAGGCCATAAAGAAGTAAACATTTACTTAGAACAAGAGCTGTCCATAAGGCAGCAAGCTCGACTATTGTGGGTGTTTGTTAATAAAACAAAACTTTTATCAGTGTAATAGCAAAACAAAATTCTGCTAACTATTAAGTATAAACTAGGAAAGTTGAATCATAAAAAAAGTCAAAATCTATAACTATAGATTTAATTTTTGGTAAATTAATTGTTTGATACAAAATTTACCCCTGAACACTATTGCTAAGTTTGATATAACTACCATAAGTGGTAACTGAGATATTAAATTTAAATAAGAGTTATCTGTCTTGACTGTGTGACACCTCTTAAGACATTAAAAAAGTTTCAAATCAATATCATAAGTGGTTACTGAGATATGTGCATGATAGTACCTAGCAGGCAAAACTTTAACCAAATTTTCAAAGTCAAACAAGGGCCATAATTTGTACTAAATTTATACAAGAGTTATCTGACTTGACTGTGTGACACACCTAGAGACATTAACGAAGTTTCAAGTCAATATCATAAGTGGTTACTGAAATGTGTGCATGATAGTATCTAGCAGGCAAAACTTTAACCAAATTTTCAAAGTCAAACAAGGGCCATAATTTGTACTAAATTTATACAAGAGTTATCTGCCTTGATTGTATGACACCCCTAAAGACATGAACAAAGTTTCAAGTCAATATCATAAGTGGTTACTGAGATATGTGCTTGATAGTACCTAGCAGGCAAAACTTTAACCAAATTTTCAAAGTCAAACAAGGGCCATAATTTGTACTAAATTTATACAAGAGTTGTCTGCCTTGATTGTATGACACCCCTAAAGACATGAACAAAGTTTCAAGTCAATATCATAAGTGGTTACTGAGATATGTGCATGATAGTACCTAGCAGTCAAAACTTTAACCAAATTTTCAAAGTCAAACAAGGGCCATAATTTGTATTAAATTTATACAAGAGTTACCTGCCTTGATTGTATGACACCCCTAAAGACATGAACAAAGTTTCAAGTCAATATCATAAGTGGTTACTGAGATATGTGCATGATAGTACTTAGCAGGCAAAACTTTAACCAAAGAAGCAACGCCGAGGCACAAGTGACTGTAATAGCTCTCCATATTCTCCGAATAGTCGAGCTAAAAACTGTTGCTCTGTTGTTAGAAATATTTTTACATAATTAGATAAGTCTTATAATTATAAAGACTGGCATTTTCTACAACAAGCATGACTTATTAAGAGCACATTTTTTAAAACCACTAAAGTAAAATGTTTTCAAATTGAATAGGTTCATGTACTTTTGTAATCATGATTTAGAGTGTTTATTTCAAAATTGTGACTTTTTTTATATTCTTGCAACTCTAAACCTATACAAAAAGCTGTCTGACCATCTCAACCAGAAAGTAACATGTTAGAGAATAGTTCAGAATTAAAACACTTGAATGATGTACATGAATCCGGCGGACATGTGTCATCTCTTGCTAGAAGAACTTAGTCTCACACTTTTCTCTATTTCGAATTGTCTCTGGTCTGATCTCTGCAGGAAATTCATCCGCTCAATATAACTGTAACACAGAACAAAGATTACATTTAAAACTTTAGTTTGTTAAAGTGAAGGAACAATATGCAGAAAGAACTAAGATAATAATATGATGAAACAAGGGGGCCAAGATGGCCCTATATCACTCACCTCACTATCATTGACTATAATACAATGTCAACAATCATGTCACAAAAAGGGTCAATTTTGATCTGGAGGTCACGATTTCAACAATCTTCATTAAGGTCCACAACATAATGCTACATTCCAAATATCTCAGCTCTGGGCCTTGTGGTTCCAGACAAGAAGACTTTGAAGTTTTCCCTATAAATTATAATCCTATGTTAAATCAAATGAACCCCAGGGTGGGGTCAGTTTTGATCCGGGGGTTCATGATGTGAAAACACTGTGTAGAGGTCTGCTAGACAATGATACATGCCAAATATCTTAGCTCTGGGCCTTCCAGTTTTTGAGAAGATTTTTTAAGTGTTTCTTTTCTGTTGCCATGGCAACCAGAGTTCTGTCTGGAATGGAATAATTCAAACAAACTTGAAACAGCTTTGTGCATGGAACATCCCTACCAAGTTTCATCAACATTGGCCCAGTGGTCTCAAAGGAGATGTTGTTTGAAGGAAACTGTGAACAGACATACGCCGTAAGGTAAGTGATCTTAATAGCTCTACTTGGCAATTTGTGTCAGGTGAGTTAAAAACTATTTAAAAAACTATTTAAAATAAGCACACACCTTTGTTTTCCTCTGTTATGTATTTTCAGCTCCTCATCAATTCCTTCTTTCTCCTTAAACTCTTCCCAATCTATCTTTGATTTCTCCTGTAATAAAAATTCAATATGTCTGTATGGGTAAACAAAATGATTATGTTTTTTTAATGAATATTTTCAAATGGAAAAAAAGCACACACTTATTCTAATAAATTAAATACCTTTTTTGTGTACAAAAAAAAAGACAGCTTGATTGTCCAACTTTGAGTTGTGTGCCTTTATAATTTTAATATACTAGACAATGTTCACTTATTGTGAAAGTTTTGTGTAAAATTAAAATGAAAGTTTTGTGTTAAATTGAACTTTTATTATCAATTTCAGTATTTACAAGTATTTAAAAAATAGCATGAAAATATATCGAGGGATCAGCACTATATTCACTAGAAGCTTTTATTACCTTCAAAGCTTTGCTTTTTTTTAACACAGCAGCTGGAGATCTCAATTTATTTTTACAAGCCAGCCAGACAATTTTACTGTATGTAATAATTTCTCCCTTTAACAAAAGTTTAACCAGCAGCTAAAAGCTCAGACTTCTGCACAAGAAGTTCAGGGAGTATTTTTATCTGACTGATACATTGAAACTGCTTTCCCTCTACCAAAAATATAGCAGTAAAAAAAAAATCTCGCAAATTTAGTGAACCAAAAATAGTTTTTACCAATGTCCCAATCTTTGGTTTTTTGTTGATTTTTGCCAGAACTCCTCCAAGACCCACACCTGGTCTTTTCACTCCTCTGAAATGTAGTAATACAGCTCATCATATATGTCTAAGAAACTGCAGGAGATAAGTATCCTAAAGAAGGTTTAGTATCCAGCTTTCTTCCATACATCTAATCATGTATTTACTTTCATTACACACTAAATACTAAGACAGTATAGAGTACTTTGTATTCTAAGTTTGGTTTTACTGGAGGTTTGGTTTTTCATTTGTTAACATCTTATAGTGTATACATACATCACCTCTATACTTAAGTTGATAAAACATTTGGATACATTGTATTTCTAAATGTCTACAACTGCGGACTATTGAGAACTGATCTTGAAATACTGTGAGCATGCAACTAGGTGCATCTTATGATCGAATTTGCCATATTTCAAAGATTGTGTTACTGTGGATTGAGGGGTTTGTGTCCTGTGGACACATTTCTATTTCCTTTGACATACCTTTCACTTTTCAATATTATAATAAGTCGCACTTGAAATAATCAAAAACATTATTTTCAACCGATTTTTCAGTTTTGGATACAATTTCATAACATCTTCCACTATTACAACTTTACCAGACATGGCCACTCTTTAGTCTTGAAAAAATAGGCGACAAAATTACTTCAAATATATTATTTTTGTTAACAGAAAAAACACTTTCATTCCCAGAAGTAAAATTTTGTTTTGTTGAATTCTTTTTATAAATGTCAAGATGTCTTTAAAAGTTTATAATCCTTACAGCGATGTTGTTTTAACAGATACATCCTCAGCTTCAGTACTAGTCTCTGCACCTTCTTGCTGCTTCTTCAACTCTTCCTTGCCTTCCTTTGAATTCACATCTATTTCTTTTGTAACTCTAAAATGTAATTAAAAATTAAAATCTTCTGTCTGATTGTGCGCTAACTAACCTAACTATCTTGTGATTGTGCGCTAACTGACCTAACTATCTAGAGATTGTGCATTAACTGTCCTAACGATCTTGAGCTTGTGTGCTAACTGACCTAACGATCTTGAGCTTGTGTGCTAACTGACCTAACTATCTTGAGATTGTGTGCTAACTAACCTAACTATCTTGTGATTGTGCGCTAACTAACCTAACTATCTTGAGTTTGTGTGCTAACTGACCTAACTATCTTGTGATTCTGTGCTAGCTGACCTAACTATCTTGAGCTTGTGTGCTAACTAACCTAACTATCTTGAGATTGTGCGCTAACTGACCTAACTATCTTGTGACTGTGCGCTAACTGACCTAACTATCTTGTGATTGTGCATTAACTGACCTAACTATCTTGAGCTTGTGTGCTGACCTTACTATCTTGTGATTGTGTGCTAACTGACCTAACTATCTTGTGATTGTGCGCTAACTGACCTAACTATCTTGTGATTGTGCGCTAACTGACCTAACTATCTTGTGATTGTGCGCTAACTGACCTAACTATCTTGTGATTGTGCGCTAACTGACCTAACTATCTTGTGATTGTGCCAACTAACTGACCTAACTATCTTGTGATTGTGCGCTAACTGACCTAACTATCTTGTGATTGTGCGCTAACTGACCTAACTATCTTGTGATTGTGCGCTAACTGACCTAACTATCTTGTGATTGTGCGCTAACTGACCTAACTATCTTGTGATTGTGCGCTAACTGACCTAACTATCTTGTGATTGTGCGCTAACTGACCTAACTATCTTGTGATTGTGCGCTAACCAACCTAACTATCTTGTGATTGTGCGCTAACTGACCTAACTATCTTGTGATTGTGCGCTAACTAACCTAACTATCTTGAGATTGTGTGCTAACTAACCTATCTTGTGATTGTGTGCTAACTGACCTAACTATCTTGTGATTGTGCGCTAACTGACCTAACTATCTTGTGATTGCGCTCTAACTAACCTAACTATCTTGTGATTGTGCGCTAACTAACCTAACTATCTTGTGATTGTGTGCTAACTGACCTATCTATCTTGAGATTGTGCATTAACTGACCTAACTATCTTGTGATTGTGCACTAACTAACCTAACTATCTTGAGATTGTGTGCTAACTAACCTAACTATCTTGAGATTGTGTGCTAACTATCTTGAGATTGTGTGCTAACTAACCTAACTATCTTGAGATTGTGTGCTAACTGACCTATCTATCTTGTGATTGTGTGCTAACTCACCTATCTTGTGATTGTGCGCTAACTGACCTATCTATCTTGAGATTGTGCATTAACTGACCTAACTATCTTGAGATTGTGTGCTAACTAACCTAACTATCTAGAGATTGTGCGCTAACTGACCTAGCTATCTTGTGATTGTGCGCTAACTGACCTATCTATCTTGAGATTGTGCATTAACTGACCTAACTATCTTGAGATTGTGTGCTAACTAACCTAACTATCTTGTGATTGTGCGCTAACTGACCTATCTATCTTGTGATTGTGCGCTAACTGACCTAACTATCTTGTGATTATGTGCTAACTCACCTAACTATCTTGTGATTGTGCACTAACTGGCCTATCTATCGTGTGATTGTGTGCTAACTCACCTAACTATCTTGTGATTGTGCGCTAACTGACCTATCTATCTTGAGATTGTGCATTAACTGACCTAACTATCTTGTGATTGTGTGCTAACTCACCTAACTATCTTTTGATTGTGCGCTAACTGACCTATCTATCTTGTGATTGTGCACTAACTGACCTAACTATCTTGTGATTATGTGCTAACTAACCTAACAATCTTGTGATTGTGCGCTAACTAACCTAACTATCTTGAGATTGTGCACTTACTGACGTACCTTCAAATTCTTTCTCAGGGTTCACTTTAAACTTCATTCAAATAAATTTTACTTAAAAACTACCAAAATGTAAAAGCTTTTCCCCTGAAAGAACAATAAAAAGTATATTTATGACAGGTGAATATAACATACTTCACAGCTTCTCCTGCGAAATCGTAAACTTTAGTAACTGTTATTGTTGATTTCTGTACTGTTCCAGTTGGCTTCACCTCCTCCACACATGCTTTTGTCACGTTGACAGTTGGTTTGGTTGGTGTGGGCTAAAAGTAAAACCTTCCAAGTGAGAGCGAGGCCATAAAGAAGTAAACATTTACTTAGAACAAGAGCTGTCCATAAGGCAGCAAGCTCGACTATTGTGGGTGTTTGTTAATAAAACAAAACTTTTATCAGTGTAATAGCAAAACAAAATTCTGCTAACTATTAAGTATAAACTAGGAAAGTTGAATCATAAAAAAAGTCAAAATCTATAACTATAGATTTAATTTTTGGTAAATTAATTGTTTGATACAAAATTTACCCCTGAACACTATTGCTAAGTTTGATATAACTACCATAAGTGGTAACTGAGATATTAAATTTAAATAAGAGTTATCTGTCTTGACTGTGTGACACCTCTTAAGACATTAAAAAAGTTTCAAATCAATATCATAAGTGGTTACTGAGATATGTGCATGATAGTACCTAGCAGGCAAAACTTTAACCAAATTTTCAAAGTCAAACAAGGGCCATAATTTGTACTAAATTTATACAAGAGTTATCTGACTTGACTGTGTGACACACCTAGAGACATTAACGAAGTTTCAAGTCAATATCATAAGTGGTTACTGAAATGTGTGCATGATAGTATCTAGCAGGCAAAACTTTAACCAAATTTTCAAAGTCAAACAAGGGCCATAATTTGTACTAAATTTATACAAGAGTTATCTGCCTTGATTGTATGACACCCCTAAAGACATGAACAAAGTTTCAAGTCAATATCATAAGTGGTTACTGAGATATGTGCTTGATAGTACCTAGCAGGCAAAACTTTAACCAAATTTTCAAAGTCAAACAAGGGCCATAATTTGTACTAAATTTATACAAGAGTTGTCTGCCTTGATTGTATGACACCCCTAAAGACATGAACAAAGTTTCAAGTCAATATCATAAGTGGTTACTGAGATATGTGCATGATAGTACCTAGCAGGCAAAACTTTAACCAAATTTTCAAAGTCAAACAAGGGCCATAATTTGTATTAAATTTATACAAGAGTTACCTGCCTTGATTGTATGACACCCCTAAAGACATGAACAAAGTTTCAAGTCAATATCATAAGTGGTTACTGAGATATGTGCATGATAGTACTTAGCAGGCAAAACTTTAACCAAAGAAGCAACGCCGACGCACAAGTGACTGTAATAGCTCTCCATATTCTCCGAATAGTCGAGCTAAAAACTGTTGCTCTGTTGTTAGAAATATTTTTACATAATTAGATAAGTCTTATAATTATAAAGACTGGCATTTTCTACAACAAGCATGACTTATTAAGAGCACATTTTTTAAAACCACTAAAGTAAAATGTTTTCAAATTGAATAGGTTCATGTACTTTTGTTATCATGATTTAGAGTGTTTATTTCAAAATTGTGACTTTTTTTATATTCTGGCAACTCTAAACCTATACAAAAAGCTACACAGATTATTTCCACCTTCTTTATAGAACTCGAGAGGGAGCCAAGCCCAGTCGAGGCGGCGGGTTTTTTCTCTGGTCTTTTACCAACGTCCGACATAAAGCTGGACCAGAGATCATCTGCTCGTTTCTTCTCCTGGACTTGTTTCTTCTGATCCTGCTCTAGTTTGATTTGTTGCTCTAACTCTTTATTACCGTCATCTTGCTCTTTCTCACCTACAACAGTCTCATGCTCAAGCTTAATCCCACCTACTCTCTTCCTGTAAGAAAATGGAATGACATCTGTAATTTGATAGTACTTGTACACGATGGCCTAACAACTTGACCTCATTTGTTTCTACATGAATAATTCAAAAGCTATTTTACCCGAGTGTTCCTTGATGGAGGCTAGAAATAGCAATTTTTATCAGTGTTTCTGATGTAATATAGTGTAATATAATAGCTATTTTACCCGAATGTTTCTTGGATAATTTTATAGCTATTTTTAACTGACTGTTTTTGGCAGATAATTGAATAGCTATTTTGACCTGACTGTTTCTTGGTGGATAATTTTATAGCCATTTTTACTTGACTGTTTCTTGGTGGATAATTTTATAGCCATTTTTACCTGACTGTTTCTTGAAGGATTACAACAGGAATTAAAACCTAGAGTTAGACTGTTTCTTAACAAAGGATTAAAACAATTTTTTTTACCTAGAGTTTGACTGTTTTTGCTTGACTGGTTTCCGCTTTCTTTTCCCAGTTTTGATTGGTTCCCCATCATCTCTTAAAGCATCAAGATTCTCCTCTTCACCAGAATTCTCTTCCTCGGACACAGCCTCACCATCTAAAATGTTCACGTTTAATTAACATTTCCTGCTAAACGGACTTCTGTTTTAATATATATCTTGTGACCAAAAAACTTGAAGAAAATATTTAATACCAAGTGTATTAATTGCAGACAGCCATGACATTTGTATTCCAAAAATGCATTTATAAGAAAGGTGAACGAAGACAGTCTAATTATTCTGTTGACCATCTCAGATCCCTATGACATACTTACTTTGGGCAAGATGACCTTGATCTATGATCTACTGACCTTAATAAACATATAGGTAGGGTGTTCTACTAGCTATATTATAACCACGCTTTAGCTTAAATAAGCTCGACTAAACATTACCTTCCCTGAACACAAAGAAACAGTATTTTGACAAAACCACTACCGGAATAACTAACCACAACAGCGTAAAGGTCAGGGGCCTAGTGAGGGGGGCGACTAGGGCAACAAAGTCGCTTTTCACACCTAAACTTCGCCAATTTCTTTGACAATTTTAAGCGAATTTGCCCGAAAATATCTCAATAAACAATGAAGCAAATATACAAAGTGTCAGACATTTCTCTGACCATTAACTTCGCCAGTCCGCCTCCTCTATCTATCTATCTATATATCTTCCTGTACTGTCGAACCCTTTACAGGGACTTAGACAATTTTGTGCGCGTCAAGCCACAAAGACTGTTAGCAGAAATTAAAAGAATTAAAAAGGAAACAACTCAAAATTAGAGAAAAGGCGGAATAATTATAAATGTTAATGATTAAAAGATAAAAACAGGGGTGGACGCAGGTTATGGTAGGGCATGATCAATGCAGCTTACAGCAGCATTAAACTGATGAAGGGTAGGAAGGGAGGGAATATCAGGTGGTAGACTATTCCATAGGACTATGGTCCTAGGGAAGAAGGAGAACTTATAGTAGTCAGTGGTTGCGGTGATTAACCTGTAAGACAAGGGATGATAGTGGCTGGATTTCTTAGTTAGAGGGATGAGATTTCCTTGGATGGGGATTGCAACCAGGTCGTTAGAAATTTTTTAAATGAGTGACAGCTGAGATTCAATGCGCCGTAGAATTAACCTGCGCCATTTTAGACTGTATAAAATGTCTGTGACACTTGAACTGTGGCCAAAGTCAGACATACATGTAGCCCAGCGCGCTGCCCTCCTTTGGACCACTTCTATTTGGTCTATTTGGTTTTAGGTGTATGGTGACCAGACTTCGGAGCAATATTCCAGTTGGGGTCTTACTAGGGTCTGGTAGGCCTTGGACTTAAGGGCTGTTGATTTGACCTTTAAGATCCTACGAAGAAATCCTTGGGTTTGATAAGCCTTTTTGGTTGACTTATTTATGCGGGCGTCCCACGAGAGATCGCTAGATATATCCACGCCAAGATATTTAGCTGAGGTAACAGATTGTATTAGTGTATTGTGGAGAAAGTACTGTGATGGTATACATGTAGGATGTTTCCTTGTTGTGACATGGATAACTTGACACTTGGTAGGATTGGCTGCTCGTCCAGTTACTGGACAACTAGTAGTCTGGTTACCATACTTAACCGGATGACTATGTAGTGGTTATAGGTCACTTCCAACAGCCTTGCTGTTGGGTTAACCCTTTAGCGACATGGTTGTGGTGTCCGCTTCCCATGCTGGCAGTCAGAGTTCGATCCCAGCTGGGGACGTAAGACTTTTCTCCTCTAGAAATACTTCATTGGCAACGAGTATAATTCGATTAGCGGGTATGTGCTACAGGGGAGCCATAGGATACTACCGCAGAGCGGTAATGAGCAAATTAATGTAATGAAATTGCAGGAACTGTGCAGTTGATGCTGGGCTCCAACGTAATAAAGAGGGGAGTCCTGAGTATAGTGGTTATAGGTCACTTGCGACAGCCTTGCTGTTGGGTTAACCCGTTAGCGACGTGGTTGTGGTGTCCACTTGCCATGCTGGCGGTCAGGGTTCGATACCAGCTGGGGACATAAGACTTTTCTCCTCTGGAATTACTTCAACTAGAAAAATTCTAGCTGTCAGGTCATCGGACGAGCAGCCACTTCCTTATTTGTACATGAGCGGATTCTTTGATACGACATTATCCATATTACCAGATTATTTGCTAGACCTTTTTGTTTACTACAAATATACCATCACAGAACGAAGAAGTTCTCTCTAAATAGCTTCGTATCTCATCTTTTTTTTTAGATTATCCGAAAATTTGTTATCCGAGTAATTCTCTTAAAAGTCAACATATATTTTCTCCATGGCAAACATATAACAAAAAATACCTGACGGGACATAATCTAAATCTTCTGAAGAATCATAATCTTCCTCGTCAGACATCTTATTTTTGGGCTATATCAGTATTTCAATTAAGTAAATTTGCAGAAAATCTTGTTGAAAATCGCAAACTGAGCCGTGTACTTGGTCGCTTTCCTGTATCGCCTTGAAAGCACAAGTTCCTATAGTTTGACCACACTTCTTGCGATTTCCTCTTTTGGCACATCTATATCCGGAGTTTTCTAATGTAGTATCAGAATATCACAGGTGCTTGACACAATATCTTTTGTTATATCAATGTAGAATGTTACCGCTATTAACGATCCATTTCTTAATTAAGGTTCATGTAAAGTGTTTGAAATAGTCCACAACATTAATTTTGTTCTTCGTTGAAACGTTTATACCTTGTTAGCAAAAGCTGTTCCTTCCCCGATGTGCATACATGCACGCATAGAAGTTTTTTTTTTGTATTTTTAGTTAAGTTTATTTTGCTACACTTTTTCGAAGTTTGTCCTTCTGTAACTATGCAGATGCAGTTTATCGCAAATCTGTTTGGACGTAATACTTTTGTATAACATTGCTTTCAGTTAAATTGCTTTTTGGCTTTAATAGGGTTTCTTTTTGTTTCCTATGGCAGTTTGTAGTTCAATGACAAAAAACTTTAGAACTATGTACATGTACCTTCTATATATTATTATAACATATTTTATTCCTTTCTGTTTAATTGTAATCTTTATAGATATTAACTGAACTTATTTTATTCATATTTAGTCATACATACATACATGTGCTGGGACCCATGTTCTTCCTTATTTACATGTATATAAACAACATTCCTCTTATCATCAAATCTCAAATCCGTCTCTTTTCAGACGACACTGCTGTCTATCATGCTTTAAATCAGACTGTCATGTTCTCCTGGAAAAATGGGAGGATGCATAGGACATAGAGTTAAATCCCTTTAAGTGCCAAGTGCTAAATAAAACATTTTTGAATCGAAGCAAATTTGATAAAAGTCCGTCCATAAGAGCAAATATGTTAGCTTGAATTTGTGGATGAGACCTTAAATAAAAACATCATTAAAACCAGTATATATATACTCCATGGTCAAAGCTTACAGTCACTTTCCAGTGCTAAATATTTTGGCCATGGATCGTATACATACTTGTATATAAGATCCCTGATCTTGGCGTATACATAAACTTCTGATCTCAGTTGGAATACTCACATATAAAGAATAACCACCAGTGCAAATTCATGAAAAGATATGTTATAACACAAAATGAAAATGTCAGAAGACTGGCGTACAAAACCCTTGTCCGGCCACAGCCTGACAGCCTAAACATGCGAGTACTTTAAATTATGGCACCTACATGCTATATTTTATATTAACAAGATAGGAATTTTACTGCGACGGATTACACGCTGAGTGAAACAAGACTGGTCATCTCTCTCTAGTGTTACAGCGATGCACGACAGTCTTGGTTGGCGCTCGCTTGAACATCGCAGGCTTGATTATGTTGCAATCGATTTTCCATCTTATCTTCAGAAACCAGTAAGACTATAATTACACTGGTGTACCCGTTATGCTTTAAACATGTTCGAGTAAATTCCGATTATAATACATAATTAAATATCCATTCTTTCCACACTCAGTTGTACTTTGGCACCGTCCCTACCATTGATGCATTCAAGGTGGCTGCGGCAATCATCAAGTAAAAGTCAGTAAACAATGTATTAACCTGTTTAACTTTATCACTCACCCCCATGTAATTTCTTAACATGTTTTGTAAACTGATCTTGAATATCCTCAACAGTCTTTTATACTTCTCCTTTAACCAACAAGCCGGAGTGCACCCCATATGTCTCTCATATTTGAAAAGAGGAGTTGACATTACACCAAAATAGGTTGCTTTTTATTTGCACTTAGGTTTGTTTACTTACTGCTATCGGTTCGAAAGCACCTGAAGTGAGTACAGTATCTTGTTATTCTTGCATACCAGATGGGGATATCTGCAGTTTTCAACAGTGCTGGAAAATCTCATCTTACACCCCCCCCCCCCCCGCCCTCCCCGTGTAAGACGACTTACGTGAATTACTTATGACGTAACGTTATAAACAATGTGACGTCACTTTCCCAAACATAGCATCTAAAGAACGTTGGTTTTTATATTAAAATTCATCATTTCGATGTTTGTTTTTAAATATCTATTTCAAAGTGCCAGACGGTATGCAAGAAAAAGTTTCTTCCATGAGATACTTGGTTCAGATCGAAATATCCGTCACTTCGGGTAACTGTTTCGCGGGAACTCGGCAGAGTCTCAGTGTCGTCTGGTCAGGATTTAGTTTTCGAACACAATGCTGCAAAACAGCCATTTTTAAAGAAAAATAACTTGTCAAATTGAAAGTCAGAAGATCACAGTTTAAATGATTATGTTTAAATGGGTTTAAATATTAAAACGACAGAGGATTCGTACTTAGAGGTGTTGATACATTCATTATTTGCAAAAGCATGTAAAGTTTGGAGCAACTCACATATTTGTATTTCAGATTACATTTTAATCACTCATTCAAACCAGTCAAAAGTCAAATATAGCAATATTAATCACTGTCTACACAAACAGGACCCTTAACTTTCAACAGTACCCTCTATACAGAAATTTGACCAGAGCCAATTAGAGTGCAAAACTGGTGAGTGCCTCATATACGTCAGGTCTTTACATCATTTACCGCACGTCGTCCTAGAAAAACGTGCTGTATCGTAAAATAAAATCAGTTTTTCCCTATATGTTCATATAGGAAACGAAGCCACTCGTGTTAGAATCAAGATTCATTTGTTACACAGTAGACAGCATGCATTAGCTAGAAGATTTTTAGCGGCGACGAATGCCAAACACTTACAGTTTTATTGTATATTCAAAAGACTTTAGTCAGTTGTAGTTGAAACTTAGAATCATGACATTTATCATACTAATAAATAGTTAAAAACTACGAGCACATGACCCTAGGGCTTTATCGTTTTATGGGTGATATGAATTTAAACTCAGTTCAAGATAGCATAAATCTCGTAGACTTTCGTTTAGATGAATTGCGGGCCTTTGTATTTGTGTTTCTTTATATTCAACGTGACTTTGCCATGATAACTATTCAGTATAATATGCAACAAAACTAAGTTACTCAACCCTATATGTCCGAGTCAATATGAATGCTCTCGGACAAATAATTTGGCCAATATCAAATCAGTCATTTAATAATAATTTTATTAAATAATCGAACTAAAACTATTCATTCTATATAGACTATGATCTCGCCTAATACAGACAGTAGCAGGCAGGTCTGTGTAATATTCATTCTTGAAATTAAAATATTGATGGGGATTCGGTTTCTTAGTTTGCGCATTTTCTATCCTTCTAAATGGGGTTCCAGGCAGTTGATTTCCATTTTTGTCATCCAATCTTCCAGACTATGTACATGAATGAAAACAAAACTGTAACATGCCTTTCAACAGATTTTAAATGGTGTCCGATTTCATTTTCGAGAAACTTAACATCTAAACGTATCTGCCAATTTGAATGTTCAGATTTCTCAAATTCCGACAAATCGTCAGCAAGCTTTTAATGGACCGCTTAATTAATCAATGATATTGGTCCCACATTTGGTTATTGACCCTTCTTTCACTTTTACGATATATCTTCCCGTTTTCTGGCGTCGTGTATTTAATGAATAGTAGAGCCAGTATTTAATTAATAACGTCATGATATGTTATATGTGTAAGATTCCGTCATTTTTTTCTAATGATAATTCTCATTCTCAGAAGAAAATTAAACACAAAGTGGAACGGACGACAAACTCATGTAAAGTTAAACTAAGTTATTTATTGTACAACATTTAGACCTATCTCAGGTCTTCATCATGGATATAAAAATAAGTCTACATCAACGTACCGAAGTAAGCAAAAAGGGTGTAAGTTAATAACTATGTACAAAAGAGGCACTTTTCGCTTTATTTATTTTGTTAGTTTATACAAATAAATGAAGCATGGCATATAATACAACACATGTAATGTAATTATCAATATCCAAGTATCTCCAAAAAGGACAACATGAGACCTGTGATAAAACATTCAAGTAAGCGATGCGAGAGACACCAAGACCTTTCTGCGGGGAGATAAATCTGTTATATATTTATAAAAATTAGCGCCAAATTTCACAAATCATAACTATAAACTGTACATACAAAATTAAGACCAAATTGCAACAATGCTTTTTCAAAAAAAAATTGCAACACATAAAGATAACCATTCTTCAATAAAAAAGACGAAAAAGAACAAATGCCTGTTATAAAGACAAAGAGGAGAAGGCTATAGACCACGAAAAGCAAAAACCTTTTCCAACAAGAAGCTGTTAGGTGGCATTTTTGCACTCTTTATAATAATAATATAAACGTTCAAATATTAATAATTATTCAGATAAAAAAATATTTCTCAAAGCTAAATGTAAAGATAAGATATCAATTTCCTAAACATTATTCTTTTCTCAATGTTTCCTCCAACCTATTTGTTTAGTTAATTCTGCTTTTGTCATAAAAAGTAAATATACACAAGCACGCATACAATGGAGAAGATAAGTAGATTAGCGGGTGAGTAACATAAAAATGAAATTTAATACAAAACACATTTCACAATAAGTCAATAATCATACATGCACTCATACAAACTAAATTACTACACTGAAAAGTTATAATTGCTTCATTCTCTGTAGCTGTCTGTTATCCTTGTCACATTTGAAGATTATCGTTTTTAAGTTTTGTACTTGTCGGGTTTTGTTTTGTAAAAATAATATCTGGCACTTATTTGTCGGGCGACATTACACGATAACAGATTTCAACTTAAAATCTCTTTCGTTAAGCAAGTTAGAAACTTAACTGGTCTTCACTAGCGTCTATAATTCCATTACTTTTGACAGGTCAGTAGCTTCATTGAAAGTTTTGCAACATATTTTAATTACACCATCTAAATTCTTCATTATCTTTTATACATGCACATATCATCTTGAAATAACTCTACGATTTTCCCCATCAATTTTCTTGAGCTCTGTTGCAACTTCTTCAACGGTCGGACGATAATTTGGGTTATTATCCCAACACTTCTCAACTAATTTCTTCAGATCGGGAAACATTGTGTGCTTCAATTCACAGTTCGGTCTTGCTCCTCCAGTTACGGCATCAATGAATTGCCTAACACCTAGATGACCAAGCTGTGTGTCTGAATATGATCGTTTTCCATACCATAGCTCCCACAAGAGAATGCCTAAACTGTAGACATCAGAACTAAAACTGTAGAGTTTGTCATTGAGCAGTTCAGGCGCCATATGTGTCAACGTACCTGCAACTGTACCAGTGATGGCTACTTCTGCCCTTGCAAATCCAAAATCACTTAGTTTTCCGACACCATCTTTGACCTGTGATGTTAACATTAGCGTATACGTATATTCTACTTCTTTATAACAGCAGAACAAATAGTTCAAATGGTTTAATTATTCTTTATATAGTTTATATGTATCCAATATGTTTTATTTAAATTATGTGTTCAGATGTATAATATTTATTTTCAAGAATTTCTTGTCCGGTTTATATGAGACTTTTTCTGTTGCTCAGATTTAATATGCCTCTTATAAAAAACAAGGTTATATATTGCAATACATTAATCCAAATTTACCGTTCAAATTGGATGCATCTAGCTGACTAGAAGTAATACCTATTTTATAAATGACTCTATTGTTTTATTCTGGAATGCTAGGAAGTTTACGTTTGAGATGAAAACGGTCTCACTTTATTTATAGGAGATTCCCAATATTTATAATTATAGTTCTTATTTCTTATATACATACCAGTACATTTGAAAGTTTCAGGTTCCTTTGGAGAAACTTCATCCTGTGCATGTAAGCCAAACCTTCGCAAATTGAGACTGACATTTTAAAGAAAAATGTATGCGTTTCTCCTCTTAGCTGATCATGCGAAAAGGACCTGAATTAAAAATGAAGATAATACAAAACAGAGCTGAAAAAACCCAAATGCATAATGAAATACAAGCGCTGGTAGAACACAATGCATATTAATTTCAACCACGTGCATTAAGAGAACAAGAGGGCCATGATGGCCCTATATCGCTCACCAGTCGAGTACCAGTGCATCGGTTGCTAAGGAAGTTAGTGGTTGCTATAGAAACTCTATATAATAAAGACAAGGGACCCCCTCCCCCCGCGGGCGTAGCCGATTTTGATCCCAGGGGCAAGATTTGAACAAACTGAATAGAGGACCACTAGACAATGTTAAACATCAAATATCTAAGCTCTACACCTTGTTGTTTTGGAGAAGAAGATTTTAAAAATGTTTCCTATACCAAGTGAACCCCCCCCCCCCTCCCAGTAGGATCAATGTTGACCCTATGGGCATGAATTAAGGAACTTGGTAGAGGTCCATTACACAATGCTACATACCAAATATCTAAGCTCCAAGTCTTATGCTTTCGGACAAGAGTTTTTAAATTTTCCTTATACATGTATAAGTAAACTAATATATAAAATAACTGTCCATAACATTACATGTTTACATCATTCTGAATTTATAATCATAAATTTTGTGATTTATTATCCTCAGATATTTACATTTTACCTGGATAAAACGTCTCATTTTTCATTTTCACCAAGCTAGTCTTAGATTGATCTCCTTAGTTATATCAATATAACTTCTCAAAGGTTACCCAAAGTTCATAACTTATGTAATATCTAAATAACAAAAGCCATGTTAGACATGGCCATCCCCCAGCCTAGTGCTCTTTCTATGAACAAGAAATTTGAAGTGAGAGGAATGGAAATGGTATAGTTTCTAATTTAATAAAATCTTAGTATTTGGCAAGTTATAATTAGACAAGGTAGAGTTATGATTCTTGGGTATATACATCATTGTGCTCTATCTATGTATTACGTTTTAAGTACATTGTAATTCCCTTCAGTACTTTTTGCAGTTATGCACAGGACACGAAAAATCAAGAAAAAGTAACAAAGGGAAGTAATTCAAAAATAAGGCAAGATATTAACAAGGAAATAAAACAGTGGAATGTAATATGGCCAACTATTTATAAATCATATGCTTCTGTTCGTGCAAAACAGTTCCAATGGAAATTCCTACACAACGTTATTTTCACTGAACACAAATTGAATTTGATGAAAGTTCCGAACGGCCAATGTAACATATGTAAAACAAAAAGAGAAACCTTATTTCATTTATTTTGGGAATGCAAAAATGTGAGAAAAAAATATGGAAAATGTAAATCACACTATTACAAAACTCTCGAACAGGGATCAACACAACATCGAATTCAAAAGAACATTAGATTTTACTGATATTGTTTTTGGAATGAGAAACAACAAGAAACGAACTTTATAAATACAATGATTTTTTAATTCAAACTGCAAATATGGAAACTAAAAAATGAATACAAATTTGGCAACCAAGTCAGTCTCCAGAATCATGTTACAATCAATATATGTTTAGCATGAAAGAAACTTGTAGATTTCAAAAACTTGCATATAAAAAATAGATATAGAAACTACGAAAATGTTCGAAAAATTATTTTGATTATACTCAAAATGTTTGTCTATACTACAGCTAAATTATCATATTCACGTTTCGTTTCGGTGAATGTTTTAATTATTCTAGCAAAACGACATTATTGATTTATGCTTTTTCAAAGTAATTTGCTTCCCCCTTTTTTAGAAGTTGTTATATGTAAAAGGCAATGGAGCTGAAATTTTAATGTACATGTATGTGCACTCTATCATGTTTGTTAAAATGCATATTAATATTTTTTCTTGTATCATGGCTACTGCATATTTGTATAGGAAAACACTGTACTGTATTTGTGATAATTTGCATTGTGTATGGGGGCGGAGCTTAGACCGTGCTCTATCTACAATAGAGCACATGATCTATCTGCAATAGAGAACACTTTTCAGATTTTTTTTTCAAAAACAAAAACAAGCAACAATTGCCAAAGAAAGATGTAGCTCTGTAAAATTGACTTAAACTTAAATGTTTAAGAGGAATGGACGGGTGGATATACATATACACGAACTCGAAACACGAGTCTCCTGAGCAGTTTATATCATGCAGTTTTCATTTGTGAAAGCATGATGTCGTCGGCATATGATCTAAAGGAACTTGTGAAAGAATGATATCGTCTAATTCTTCTAATTGACTGAATTCAAGTTCATTAGCCATCTGTAACAAAACATTATTATCCTGCAATTCTAAAATATCCATAATGCAGTGTTCATCTATCCTTCTTAGCGTTCTTTTTTTAAGGGAACTGACAAAGATCAGAGTGACCAAACAATATTAACGTGATCCCACCCACTTTGTTACGTCACACGATGTTTCGGGGCCTGTGAGCTGTCAATCAAAATGTACATGATGGTGTACGTGCCATTATCAACGTGCCATAATACAAATCAGATAGAGTGACTGTTTGCTCAAATAATTACGTCATTTCTCGGGGGCTACGCCCCTCGAAATAACATAATTATTCTCGCAAACAGTACTCTATCTAATACTTATATCATATTTGTAAGATGAATATAGTGATGACCTCGACCCTTTATTTGTCATGTCACGAGGAAATAAATGGTGTTACCCAGTCATCTGACTGGGTCACAAAAAGTAAAAAAAAAAAAGAAATTAGGCAAGATAGAGTTATGGTTCTTAGGCACTGCTCTTTCCCTTATTGTATTCTATCACTGTATTAAGTTTCGAGTAATTCCCTTCAGTATTTTTGAAGTTATACACCGGACAAGACAAATCAAGAAAATGTAACAAAGGGAAGTTATTCAAAAATAAGGCAAGAAAGAGTTATGGTTCTTAGGCACTGTACTTTCCCTTATTGTACTCTATCACTGTATTAAGTTTCAAATATTTCCTTTCATTACTTTTGGAGTTATGCACCGCACCAGAAAAATTAAGAAAATGTAACAAAGGAGAGTAATTTTAAAATTAGACAGGATAGAGTTATGGTACTTGGGTACTGCACTATCCCTCATTGCAGTCTATCACTGTATTAAGTTTCAAGTAATTCCCTTCAGTACTTTTGAAGTCAAGCTCCGAACAAGAAAATTCAAGAAAATGTAACAAAGGGAATTCAAAAATTAGGCAAGGTAGAGTTATGGTTCTTGGGCACTGCCTATCAATGCCAAGGCGGGGGCATAATAAAGGCTTCTAAAATCTTGATAGAAATTTAGCATGACCTAAGGTGACCTGGTAAGTTTCCAGACATATGCCATGTATAAAGAAGAATTATATAAGCCTCAGGTCAAAAGGCGACAGTACTCAAACACGAACTAGTACATTGTACAGTTTTCTTCCTTGGCAGGAGGTAAAAATTAAAAGCCCTACCCAGGGGAGACAATTTTTACCTCAGGTCCATAATGAATTTAACTTTTGTAGATGACCATCAAGGATCATTCACATCCACCAAGCGGTTTTGGAAATGATGTCATTTGAAGTAAAATGTTAACAGACACATTCCGAAGGACGACAGTCGACGGACAACAGGCGATCCTAAAAGCTCGCCCTGAGCATTTGCTCGGGTGAGCTAAAAAGCGACAATTTTGCACATGTGTGACAATATAACGGCCGAATAAAATGTAAATGAGTTTATTGTTACTCACCCACATTGTAATTCTGTCGTCCTAAAAACCAATGATTCTAAACTTTGTTCGCACAGGTCAAGGACAAGCATCAAGCGGTCATCATGCACAGGTAAGCCAACGTCTTGTGAACGTGTTCTTCCGCTCCCACCACGATTCCGCCCACGGTTAGCAAAAACAACTCCATAAAATTCTATTATGTTCTGATGTTTGAGTCTCCTGTGTCATTTAAACAATATTTTATGTGTTAGGACTTTGCACAGAAGTATAGTATAGATATTATGGACAGTAATTGCGAATATAAATTATCGATTAATTAAGAAATACAACTGAAATGTTTCCCTGTTTTCCATGCTTTGTATCGCCATTAGTGTAATTCTATACATTGTATTAAAAATTGCAAATAAGAATTACAAATTTTGTGATTTAGGATAAAATATTCAACAGGCCTACATATACAAAAAATGTATACATGTTCTTCCAAAATTTGAATGACCAATATCCATACATTTAAACATACTTGAAATTGATGTACTTTTCTTTAAAAGTGTGTTTGTATATCATCTAGCGCAATTGGAATACACTAATTAGTCAGTTCGACTAATAGATGATGTTTCTAAAAAATGACATCTTGATTAAATTGGATTTGCTCAAAATTTCTCTACAATCAAGGAAGTAAGAAGTAATAAGTAACAAGAGTTGTCAGTAGGACAGCGCGCTCGACTTGTTTAGTGCCTGCCAATAAAACAAAAGTTTGTTAGTAAATGGCAAAACAAGGATCTGAATACACAAGGGACAAAAGTAGCAATTTATGAAGTGAAGGGTTATCAAACTTAATTGTTAGAAGTTCCTGAATACTACAGCAATGTTTTAAATTAATACTTTGAATAGCTAATTATATATATATATACATGAGAGTGCACAAAAGATTTTAAATAGGAATTTTTAAGTATAAATCTAGAAACATTTTCAGAGTTATCTTCTCTCGCTTACAGAAGGTGTCATAATGGTACATAAGTATCCATTCTTTCAAATTTATATCTCAAATGGTTATGTCAACAAGTCGACAAGAATTAACAATTTAATTGAGTTTCAAAGTCGAAAAATGCCATAATCCAAATAAAATCATCGACAGAGTTTCTTCTCCTGCCTACGTTTGGGGATCATGACCAAATTCTCCAACGTTCGAAGTAATATCTCAAACAGTTCTGTCAAAGAGTAGACTGATACAAAAAACTTGACCGAGATTCAAAGTGGACAAACAGCCTTAATTATACCCCCACAAAACGAAGTTTGGGGGGGGGGATATAGGAGTGAGCTTGCCGGTTTGTCGGTCTGTTCATTTCATGGTTTCCGGATGATAACTCATGAACGACTTTACCCTTTTGAATAATTTTTGGTACACACGTGCAACTGTAAAACAGTTTCCGGATGATAACTTATGAAAGGCTTGACCGATTTAAATAATTTTCGGTACACAGCTGTAACATCATCAAATACAGGTCAGGTTCGACTTTGGGGTCAGCAGGTCAAAGGTCAATGTCACAGTGACTCTGAACTGTAATGTAAAACAGTTTCCGGATGATAACTCATGAAAGGCTTGACCGAGGGGGGTATATAGGAGTGAGCTTGTCGGTTTGTCGGTCTGTTCATTTCATGGTTTCCGGATGATAACTCATGAACGACTTTACCCTTTTGAATAATTTTTGGTACACAGCTGTAACATCATCAAATACAGGTCAAGTTTAACTTTGGGGTCAGCAGGTCAAAGGTCAAGGTCACAGTGACTCTGAACTGTAATGTAAAACAGTTTCCGGATGATAACTCAGGAAAGGCTTGACCGATTGAAATAATTTTCGGTACACAGCTGTAACATCATGGAATACAGGTCAAGTTCGACTTTGGGGTCAGTTGGTCAAAGGTCAAGGTCTCATTTACACAAGTCATTGTATAATAACTCAACTCTATGTCCTTGTGGCCATTCCTTTCTTATGGTTGCCATACTTCTGTGACAAAGCTGTATTGTGGGGCTATAATTCGTCACTCTTGTGACAGTTCTAGTTCATGTTTTAAATCATTGACAGAGTCACCTTCTCTTGCCTACAGATGGGGGTAATGAAACAAACAAGTTTCCCATGCTTCAAAGCAATATCTCAAGCGGTTAGGTCAACAACAGGATTTTACCCATATTTAATGTATTTTCTAAGTAAAAAAGGGGCATAATTCTGACAAAAACCTTCACGGAGTTATGTACTCTTGTTTGCGGATGGAGGTATTGATGGTAAATAAGTGTGGTAAGTTTCAAAGCAATGTCTATAATGATTTTGAAATTCAGTAGGGTGGTACGAAAAACTTAACCAAGCTAAATACACTTTTTCAGTCGAAAAAGCGTTATAATTCAGACAAAGACTATGACAGAGTTATGTACTCTTGTTTGTTGATGGAGGTTATGGTAAACAAGTATGATAAGTTTCAAAGCAATATCTTTAATGGTTTTGAAATAAATGGGGTGGTACGGAAAACTTAAAGAAAGTGTGACACCGACGCCGACGCCGGTGTGAGTAGGATAGCTCGCCTTTTCTTCGAAAAGTCTAGCTAAAAAGGAGAAGGATAACCAGTACCGCTTTTTTAAATACTTGTGCCTTTGTGTCATGTTTCAATTACTTTCTCAGCGCCTGAAATTCTTTTTTTATGCCATATGAATTCAGTGTTTTATTCACCTGGTATCCTTATAATGTCTCCCAAATAATTGTTTTTATCAAGTTAAGGAAGTTTTTAAAAAAAAGTACATAATTTATCATATTCAAAGAAGCATAGGAGACTCAGCAAGAACCGATTCGACATAATGAGCTTAGTGTAGACGTTTCCATATTTTTCATGATGTCATTCTGACCCACATGGCTTAGTCCTTACCTTTGGAATGTTATTTACCTTAAACAGTGAACTTCTGACAGCTGCAGATACATATCACGGCCTTTCAAAATTTTCAGTGCCACCTCTTGCTCAGTACCGTTCACCATTCTCCACGTTGCACGATAAACATCGGAAAAATCCCCACTGCCAATTTGTCCGTATCGAAGAATATTTGATATTTCGATAACATCGTTCGCCAGATATTTCAAATCGAATAAATACATTGTTTGAAACAATTCCTTTAGCTTTTCTTTCTTTGGTCGAAAAAGAGGAATGATTTCATCTGCAGTTCTTTTGTCGTTTATAATAGTGTCTAGATGGGCCCTGTCTGTTGCGATCTGTTTTGGTATGCATTCAGAACACAGATAATCTATTCGATGGAGCATACTTTTCAGATACATCGTTTCAATCAGACTGTATACATTGTCCACAATCTGTAAGCTATCAAGTACCATCAGTGCCCACTTCCGCATATATTTCGCCTTGTCCTTTCTGTATTTCTTTTTTTCCATTGCGTCTTCTATGCGACATTTAACCTTACAGACTAGTCCGACAGGGACAAGAATGGCAAAGGCTACTATTCCGAGAGGTAGCCATATCGGAGCTGTTACAGCAATTATTGCAATGGTGGAAGCTTCTAGTGTTGAGTCATAAGTTGTCTCCAGTGATTGTTCGTCTGTAGTTGTTGCATCTGGTATACAATGACGTCAAGATAAACGGAATGGTTTACCGTACTTCAATAACATTTACTTATATAATAGATATAAATGTTTAAAATACAAAACACAAATTATTCCAAAGGTTACCATTGAATAACTTTTACAACCTAAATCGTTTTATATATAGGTACAAAATGTATATCATTAAAGCAATTAAGCATAGTTTCAGTCAATTAAACAACATTCTCTATAACTTAGTAAAAGACAGAAAGTTTAAATACTGTAAATAACATACTGATTTACTGTACCTGATATAAAACTCATTTCTTTCATAACATCATCAACATCTTTGCATCCCTGTGATAGGAAATAACACTCTTTGTTAAATAAACCAGTCAACGTCTGAGCTGCCTTTTCTACTATATGAGTTTCGTTCTCCCAACCTTGGATAACTTTCAGTAATCTTTTCATGATCATGTCCTGAGCTTGAAATTTGGTGACATCCAGATCACCTTTCATAATATCTGGAGCTTCGTCCTCCGTCCATGTTTCAAGGTAAGCTTTAATGTCTTCACTTAAAAGGTGCCTGTGAAGTTCTTGCGTGATAAATCTACACTCTTCCAAGGCAGCTTCTTTGAGCTGATCACGTACCTATTGAGAAGAACCGATAATTGGATAATGATCGATAATGAATAAGATCTTTCATACATCAGGCTTCCATCTCACGGAGCTGGAAGTTAAACGCGTAATAAAATTACTTCATCCAGAAATAACACATCTAAACGTTTACTTGTATCTCAGGTTTAAGGATGTTAGATGTTCACGATTATTGCCTTTAACTGAAATTGATGTATGTTGTAACAGATAGTCTATTGGTTTTATAAACTGGACTTTTTAAGTTTTTCAGTGGTTCATTTCAGCATAAAGGTAGATACTATCCTGATAAGCTCATATTGACCCATATCAAACAAGTACATTTTTGTATTAAGAACTGAATGTGCATATTAGATAGGAATGAACAAAATGAAAATACACTTTTTCGCAAATTCTGCTTCTAAAATACTAAAGATGGATAGAAATGATAAGCTCATAGCAACCCATATCAAACAAGTACAGTTTTGTATTAAGAACTAGATGTGCATATTGGATAGGGCTGAAAATAATTAAAATCAACTTTTTCACAAATTTTGCTTCTAAATAACTATAGATAGAAAATGATCTTACTAAGAGAAAGAATACCCACAAAACATGTTTATTTTTTTTTAATTCAGGTTATTTTTTTATGACGTATAAACAAAACATGCTTTTAATAAAATATCGAAATTTATTCCAATTTGTGAATACCAGCAGTGGTTGAAGTTGAGTTTACTTATGCGTTACTTCGCCGGCATGAAAACAACGCTCACAGATCTACCGAAACAAAAGTTATCCCCTCTCTCTGTATCTTTTTAACGTCTGTTTTCTTTCGGGGATTTGTAAAGGTATTATGCCCATAACATTTTTGGCCTGGGGACTGAAAGTCCCTAAGGCCTAAGTTAGTATACCACATTTCAAACCCTGCAAGAATTTTAGCCGTGCTATGTGCGAATAACAACTGTAAACATGCGCTATGCGAAAGTAGTGCAAGACAGACCAGATCAATCTTCTGTTTGAATGCCGCATATGATAAGAACATGTTACAAATAAAAATAGTACATAAAACTTCAAACGACTGCAGGAAGGTATATAGCTTACGGGCTGCATTACACATTTTTTCTGTTTTAGAAATTAATGCGCCGTTAGCTGATTACGGAAGATAATCATATGCATATACGGAAAAGTACGGATTTTACGGAAATTTACGAAAACGTACGAAGCTCGATATAAGAGTTTGTAGTTTGATTTTCAAATTTCCGATGTTATTTCATTGACAACTTTGTTATTTACGAACGATTACATATATATTTACCTAAAAATAAATGTCTCTAAAAAAAGATATAATTTACGTACATTCCCGAGAAGGAACTAACGTGATCAAATTCACCCGCCATTTATCGAGGACGCTGCATGTCGAGGCTCAGTGAACGGTTTCACTGATTACAACTACAAGGTAACCCAGAATCATTTTTGGTTTTCTCTGTTATACACATTGTACAGTACAGTCAATTAACCAGTTCCGACATTCAACCAGTTCCGTCACACTTTCGCAAAATTCGTTTGAAAAATAAAGATTAGGATCATTAAAGAAAAAAATGAACATTGAGTATGGAAAAACAAACATTTTTACGCAAAATGACCATTTTTAAGAATCAGTGTAAACATTCTAGGTCAGTAGACGCTTCATTTTTTAAACAAGCATTCCCGTCACTCGATAAATTTCGCGACTTCCAGCGGACACACAAAACTTTTTGACAACGATTTCTATACAAAATAACAAGGTAAGAAAGGCACATTTGGTACTAAAATGTGCTTAAATATGTTGTCCTTACTTGTGTGCCTTCATTAAGAATGACACTGTGTATTTATAGAGGAGAGCTGTTTATTATAATGGAAGTTATCAACCACTTCCGGTCCACACGAGCGTGTTTTGGGGCCGTTTCGAAGTGTTCATGAACTGTCAAATATTGTACTCGGAAGGTAGTATCTGTCGACTGGACATGCTCAGCTAGATATTCAAAGAATAAATAATATTATTTTTTTACTTTTAACATTTTTTTTATAAAAAATTCCATTACTGAAAATTATCTTTTAAGCTTTATATTCTTTTTTTTTTCAAAGCAATTAATTGCATCAAATGTTTTGGCCATGAATGTTGACATAATGCTTTTTATGTTCTGTTAACAGCTAAAATTACCAGTTACACTAGATTAAGTCTACATAGTCCAGACTACAAGCAAATAGGATAGCCTGATCAGGTACAAGGATGTGCAGACTAATATGGACTAATATGGATCCATACCTCAGTCCTGTCATAAACACACTAGTTGATCTTCTTGTGGGATGGCTCAATTAAGGTGTTCAGGGAGAATACTGTACTACGTCTTTAATATTTATTGCCACATACATGATAATCTATGGGAATAATATTATATATAATAAAGTGTTCAGGCAGAATACTGAGTTATAAGATGTTGTTGTTTTTCTTTTCTCCATCCTTTACCTCTACCAACTATTCAGATTCTAATTTAGTTTGGTAAAAACATAAATCCAACACATTAAGACATTTTGACAGTTATAAAACGTTTGGAGACTACCCCTTAACCTGTTAGGCTATAAATAGGTATGACGACCGGAACTGGTTTAACTGGGTCAAAACTTGTTGAATGATGTGCATTGTAAGCAGACGATGTTTTAACACTTTTAAGAGGTAGTTTTAATTAAAGTTAGGTTTAAATGGATGCTGAATAATTTCTCTTTCCAACCATATCACAACTTGCAATGTTTACCTGTCAGTTCAAAAACATGCAGCAATCAAATAAGAAGTGGATCGGAACTGGTTAATTGACTGTACTGTATTTATATTTCATTGCTGGTATTGCTTTGTTTATTTCTGTTTCAAGGTCTTGTCATTGGTACACAATAATTTTCGATCCACATCATCAGATCATATCGCTTGAAGTTGTACAAAGCGCAGATCGAATTATTTGTACTGGCTTAAACATTTTATAATGTTGACTATGTGATTATTTTTCATTTAACGTACATTTCATAATAAAACAAACTTCCCTGTCGCCCATATATTTGTGAATAATTCATTCTGTGTCATATATTGAATTTCGTCCTCAGCACATTTCGACCCGCGCTTTAGGTAGATTCAACGCGAACACGTAGGTGAAAAGTTGTTTTTCGGGGAGTTAACCTATAGCCCCCAGGCCTTCAGCGCTCACAGCGCTTTGATTTATATGTTTGTTGTTGAACAGACGTAAAAATTTTAAGTAAGAGAGTGTACAAGACAATTTGACCAAAATGTAGCAATTCAAGGATTTTGACCCAGTTTAGTGATGACTGCATACAATCTTTTTAAACTAGATAGTAGACAATTACATCCCCACCCGCTCCAGGTAATCGCATTTATACGCCCGGTTTAGAGTGTGCTGTATAAAAAGCAAGCATGGTGACACTTCAATCTTTTGTGTTTTTTATTTGAAAGAATATTGTATGAATGACCCATACGCAAGTTATGAAAAAAACACGGTAAGTATTAATTTTCTAAATTGCATCAATTAAAGTTACGAAAGGAACTTGTGGATTCACGTGCCAAATCAGGTGGGTCGGGTACATGCACTTTGAATTGCAGCCCTATCCCAGTTGGACGAAATATTTACTTTTTCATTTGTATTTCTTTACAAGAAGTCATTTCTATAACGACTGAAATAAATCATTTCATTTTTAAAGCATATATTTATGAATAGTGTGAATGGTATTATTAAAACGCCATAGTTAAGCATTTCTTTTATCTTTTATCTTAATCTCACCATTATCTTCTTTCCTTGTCAGACAAGATGGTGATGATATTGTTAATACTCTAATGATACAAATAAAAGAACTGTTATTGAGTTTCTACATGGCAACGGTATACTATATGTATTTATTACCCTCCATAACATATCCGGTCTTCTGATTGGTCAACGATCAGTATATTGATATTAACAGGCAAGCCGGTAAAATACACTCGACATATCCCGTCATTGTACCCCACGCTAAACGTGACGGTGTTTGTGTACAGTTGTAAATGTATTAGTGCATGCTGATTTGTGACACTATTAAGTGACAATGAGGCATCATAAGGGCATATGAAGGCCATCGTACTTTCAGCCGTTAAATGAATTAAATATGAATCTAATCCATCAAAATTTAAGAAAGGGAAGGGTAATATTAATCCAGGCGGATAATATATCCCCATATGCCATGTCAAAAAACAAATAACATTTAATATGCACACAAGTTTAAAGTATACCTTTTCTGAGTCCGTCTCAAGTTTTAAAATTCTTGCCATGACTTCCGCAAGAAATTTTTCTTTTTCATCTGAAGATCTCATTGCATTATTGATCCTCGATACAACAGACACCTCAAGTTTTGACAGGAGTGTAGTAATCCATCTGTTAAAATTTAAGGTAGTTAAAAATAAATAAAAACAAATAATAAAAAAGATAGCTTAACTCAATCGCTTTCTATTCAATAAAAGAAAATTCTCGGTTTATGCGAAACAGGGAAATACTCCACGGCCTTTGTAAAGTTTTATAAGCCAGCTTCAAACTGTATTTCCCTGTTTGAAATACTGCTGCAGAAAAACGAGTGAATGTTTTTGAATTTCCTTAGAATGACCTCGGTGGTCTTTTTGTCTTACTTTCGCTTTCTTGTATACTGTAAACAGTCAGATATATATGTTGCACAAGTAAAGTTCTTTTCAACTATAATTCAAAACATGCTTATTCATGTACAACCTATTTACAGCCTCTTTCTGTGAGACTTCTGGCAAATTACAAAGATATTTGATAACTGGAAAACCTACTTTTGTTTTAGAAAAGGCAAAATACAATTTATTAATCTTTTGTTAAACTTAAATTTTCAACACAATATGGTCATATTCGATGCAGTATGTCATATTTTTCCTTCTGAGAAGACGCCTGTTACAATTCCAGATTTATAAGAAAATTCGATTTAGTCTTAGTAATGGACCTTTAAACGTTTTTGTTGAAATAATAACATTGATTTAATGTCATTTAGGCTACTATGCTTTAATACATTTTTGAAGCTGTTGTTTTTAACATAGCAGTATTACTTGCATGAATATTTTGAGCATCACAAATTCAAAATGGCCGCCTCTATGATCCATCATTTTGGAAATTGTATCCTTTTAATATTTTCACATTTAATACTCGGATTAAGATGTTTTCAACAGCGTGCTCATCTTAATAAGTTCTTCAATTCAAAGTCAAATTATTTTCTGACTTGTTTTTCCTTTTAAAGCATAACATATATTTTTTGGATATGAAAATAAACGGAGATCTATGAATCGAGACTGCAAGATCATTTAAAGGTCCACTACTAAGCGAAAATGAAGTGACAGTTATTTCAATGGCAAGTACATTACCTTATGCAAGACACTAAATAATGAAGATTGTCAGGTTAAAATTTACAGAGAGTGTTTGGAACACGAAGAAATGTATGTGTATTATGTTGAAATCTCGGTGATTCGACAAAATGACTACCCAGGTCTTTTAAACTTTCTTCATAATGCATAGAAAAATAATTGTACATGTACTGTGGTTTAATTAGAATTTCTACATACCAACCTTCATTTTATATTAAAAATAACTTATTTTTGTGTTTTTTAAAAAAAATAATATTTGAATTTTTGCTTTGGTTAGTATTGGACCTTTAAATACTTCTAGCTACCGACAAATGGAAAAGCAACACGTGTAAATTGTCATCTACAATCGGATATGTGAGGGATTACATTCATTATATTTGGGGGGCATTCATTTCAGAAATAGAACATTAGCATAAATTGCATCTTTGCAGCTTACGTAGTTAATATCTGCATTCCAAGTTTTAGTAAATTTGTTGTAACTGCACTACGTCAGTTAGATGCTTATTATCTTTATCAAAGAAATATGGCTGTACAAAATGAAAACATTCAAGATAAGCGGAGAAATACCCACATATAATGTCGTTTGACTTTAGCGTTTAAACTGTCTGGAATAAAATGCTCAAGTCCCTCAAGAAGACGTTGATACATAGCTGTGTTCCCTATCCCGGATCTTCTGTACCGTGTTGCCTGTTTTAATATTGAAACAAAAGATTCATCATCCCGACATTAGACAGTATCGGAAATATATATCGAAGTGAAAGTACGTACTTGACATTTAATATTAGATATGAACTAAAAATTAAAAGAAAGCACATGAAAAATGAAGACATATATTTGTAACTCTATCACACTAATTCTGAAAATATGGTTTTCATTTAGGCCAGGAATAGTCATCTGGAGTCATCTCCCTGATGTAAGACATAGTTGTTGTACGAGTTTAAGGCCCATTTCAACCATATATAGATCATTTTTAAAGGCGGACAGTCTACTTAACCATCGTCCCTGGGAAGAACCAGTGCTAGACGCCTATCCTTCGTAAGAAACTGTTAAAGGTGTATAATCAGAATTTGGCCATGTAACAGATTTGTTTGAAATTTAAGCATATGATCATTTACACTTAATTATGTTCACTTAGCGCTCTTAATTCAAGTAAGACTTTTCACTGGAGATATTTTTAAAATTTGATTTCCCTATTCTGGTTGCCAACCAAGATAGAGTTATTTTATCATAAGTAAATATTTGATACACATACTTTGCCGAAGGAAAGATATACATATAAGACCTATTGTATTATTTTTGTGAAATATTTGCATTAAAAATTATTTATTTAGATGGAATTTATTACAAATGCAGGTTTAAATTTTTTTTATTACCTCCCTTAACCTATCTTGGGTGCCCATCAAGTAGTTTTAAGACTTGCATTTTGGTTCAGAATGTTAAAATATTTGTATATCTATCCAAATGTTAAAGTAGAAATTATATTGAAATAAAAAAAGAAATACTCAACGTTTTAAATACTTTCATATTAAAGGGGAGTAATAACAAAATTTTATAAAAGTTAATAAAATGTAAATTTCTGATAGGGATATAACTCTATGTAAGGGATCTTTTTGTCCATTAAATAAATCATTAACATAATATACAACAATTGAAAACTGTCATAAATGTTGCTTGAAAGCAACTGACAACCTTTAACTTTCTAACATAAACATGGCCGATAGCAATCTATGAGAAGTTATAGTGATTTTAGATCAACGACTCTAACCACTCAACCACGAAGGCGGACTAGTAAGACATAGTCAGGAATATATACCTCATTCAAAATACGGCTTTAGACATTTTTAAATATGAAGGTATGTCTGTTTAAATTCAAGCTAAAAATAAAATTTGAAAGAAAGAAGACAAATGAGAAAGTCACATTTTTTTACCTCTGTCACACTTAGTCTGAAAATATGGTCCATATCTAGGAAAGGAATAGTCATCTGGAGTTTCTGTACACTATCCAGCCACGTGGCATCTGAATTGCCACGTCTCTCTGCTATATCCCACTTATTGCATATAAATATCATACTTGTTGGATCAAAACTTGAAAGTTCCAGATTCGTGACCAGCTTCTTTTGTTCAGATAGGATGTGCAATATCTGTCAACATCAAAATGTTTACAACTTATTGTTAATACAGCTAACATTTTATTTGAATATTTAAAAACATATTTTATCTATGAAATAATTTAGTTGGTTCATAATTTATTTTAAGTATAAAGGTTTGGTTTTGTAATAAATTTGTAGTAACTTGAATATGTTTGGTCATGACGTGGCTTGTTAGCTCTAAAAGATAATGTAACCATGACGAGAGAAACGGAATTCAAGTACAGTATCTTCTTGGATGCCTCCTGCGTTTGCACTGTTGATTATATAAATAAATGATACTGCATTTGGTAGGTACTTGACCAGCTTCTCTGTCATTTCAGGACTCTCTCCGACACCCGGTGTATCAACGAGGGTAACGTGATCCTGATAGAGAATAAATAAATTTGTTAGTTCAAAGTAATAGATGAAACACTTTACTTTTTACCCCAGAATCTTAAATCTTAATATTCTAAAATTAATTCTATACTAATATATTCTTTTAATAAATGTTAAATTTATATGTTTGTAGTGATTTACATCTTTCTACTTTACATCGATATGTATTACCTTGTATATATTTGGATTTAGAGACATTCCAAAATGCTTAAGTTATGTACTTTTGCATATTTCATTTTTGTTTTATGAAGTCAAAACAATCCAAAAGACAAGAAGACTAACCAGGACATAACTGAATGACACTAACTCGTCCGAAATTTGAAACAAATATTTTGATAAATAAGATGATATCCTGGCTCTCGAACACAATCATAAAAAGCCAATATTCTTGACAGACGACCAGACATACAAACAACTAAATATACATGCGTCAGTGATTGCCTCTATTGCCAAGGTGACAAAGTATCAACAATTGTCCAAACTGCATTAAGGAATGTGATGGGAGCAATATTTTGTAAAAGGAATTTTATTTTAGGAAAATACACAAGCTGTTACGAAGTTCTCTTGTACGCCCTGACTCTAAAGTACATTCTTGAAATATTGATCAGTACATGGGGAATTATACTAGCAAGTAATTGATTTTTTTGGTCGTTTTTGCATAGATATACATATAAACCCTGGCCAGATTCTTCACAGATATTGATTATCTACTAAGCTTTTACAAGTTTAGCTGCTTGGTCAAGAGCCGTATCTAAATCATTCATAGATGTAATAAAAAACAAAACCATGATGCTTTACTGTAAACTATAATCAGTTTTACGAAATTACCTGTGACATAAGTTCACTCTCTTGTATAATGCATGACAAAAAATAAAAGTGCACATTTACCATAGCTCGATCTTCAATTATAACAAGTGCAAATACAAACTAAATCGAAGGTGCACAAATCTCACTGATAATCATTTCTGAAAAACAGTGAAAATAATCGCAGGACGACGTTGACACACGCATAGAGGTACACTCTTACACAGACTCAATGACTATAGCTTAGCAACCAAGAATGTTAATATGTAAATGATACCTGTAACATAGGAATTGGCCAGTAGATGTTGACATGTTTAATTTCGTCTCCACGGCCTAAATTAGATCGACCAATATATAGGGACAACTTCTCAGCAAAGTCTTTCTCTGCCGCTTTGCCATCACCGTCGATAGTAAATATATGTCTTTTCTCACTTTCCATGACAACTTCAAAACGTCTCTGAACACTGTTATGAATCTGACATATAGCCGATGTGTTGGCAAGGAGGGAATGCGGTAGGACATCCGCACCGATTAATAGATTGAGAAAACTGCTCTTTCCAGAACTAGTTTCACCTTAATTAAGAAAAACAGAAAACTGCAAAATATTCAAAATCTTATATCAATTAAGAATAACATAAATGTTTGATTTCTTTAAGAACAGTACATTATGTATCAAGTTAAAAAAGTCCATTTAAATGCTTCTAGAAAAACGTGTTAGTTAAGTATTTGTGAAATGCTTTACAATTTTGTTTGTGCAAAATCTTAGCATAAAGCTTGAGTCGAGCGTGAAAAGAGTTGCATGGTCTAAGTCTAATGTTCTATAGACTTACAATTTAATATTAGTGACCAGTTCAGTGATATATTCACATATTTTCTAACCGAGGAAGGTTCAGGTAAAACAGAACAAGTCTATTCGATGATGTACTTAGCTTGCATTTTATGACTTCATCTTAAAGTTCACAACTAGATTTTCCCCCTAAACCACAGGTCTAATGCGTTTTTAATTGTTTTATTACCCCTTATTAGATAAAACACTGTCTGATTATGTGTTAGACTGGACATTTAGTAAATATTAGACAATATTGTTTTTGATGTGTTTTTGATATGTTAAAATAATTTGTTTCTAGCGAATTTCCTGTTGTTTGCTTGTTTTAATGAATTAGTTTATTATCAAACTATGAAAAGTTTTTTACATAATGACAAAACATTTACTATATGTTGCATGTGATTTCACATGCATATTTAGCAACATTGTGATATATTGAACACAATCTATTAACTATCTCACTTCAGAGAATTTTGTGACAGTTGAAAAGGTTGATTAAATTTTTTTTTTTCAGAAAGATAAAAAATGATGTAACATAAATTGAGATTTTCTTTAAATTATTTATAACAATTTACTAAAAATGAAAGAGAAAATGCATTCCTTTACTGAATAACATTACAAGGTACTGACACAATATATGTTTAAAAATGTGTATTTCAAAGCTTTAGTATTTTAACATTAATAATCTTCATTTTTTCAAATTAGATGTTCTGAAATCTTGTAATTATATACATCAACAAATATCAACATTTATCAGTAGCTATGCAGTAGCTGATAATGAAAAACAGAAGCTAGTCTATCATTGACTAAGACGCCTACTGTGACACAGGCCTGTCTGACCCCGTGTCGCCACATATCTATTGCCTTTTTGAATGATAAGTTTCTTTTTATACTTAGGAAGGAGTAACTTGACTATATAAACCAGTAGATGGAGCTGGGCCAGGTTTTCCAATAATTTTAAACATGCTTCAGATCAGAGACTTTTTTTTGGACAAAATTACAGAACTGTTTCTATTCAAAGTGAAACTGCCATTTCAAAACATTTCATCAAAGAATCTTAATTTCATATCACTTCTAAAACTGACTTTGAGAAAAAAATCAACCTGTCAGGAAGACAACTTGGTATAAATGTCTTACTTGCACAAATACAAAGCAGGGTATGACGTCCCAAGCAGTTCAATATGGTTGTGCTTCCCGCATTCGTCTATACTTTATTTTCACTTCAAAAGTCCATTCTTTCTATTTTATAGAGTTCAGTTTTTCTATAACAATTTGTTGTTGTATAATACATCATTTACTAGTTCCTGGTTTAGGTAATCTTTCATTTCTTAATCAAGCGCATGGATATGCAGTTACATAAGGCAAACTTTAAGCAGCGTTGGTGTATGTAACTAGACAAAGAATCCTCCTATTAAACCGCTACAAGGATCAGTTAGTATCCAAGAATGAGGCTTTACATTGATTTTACTATTGAGCTTGTTGTTTCATTCTATTAGAGTAATTTCTCTATTTTGTTTTTTTCCTTTTTCCTACATCATCACATTTCATCATCACTGTAAATTTTTTAAAATCCAAGACAAGAAATTAAAACTAGCACAAAAACCTGCTTTTATTCTCTCTTCCGATAACAATACTTGTATTTTTCTTATGCACATTTTATGCAATTCTTTAAACATTAACGTTATCTTCATCAACTAAATGCACATATTGAACTCTTGTGATAATACCCTCCTTTTTCTGACACATTCATTAGTATTATGTCTGGAATTTGTGTCCTTCAAAATACACAAATCAGACCTACTGATGACATTTTATTACTAATTAATTTTAAGAATATATCTTAATTGAGTGCTGACATACTCATTTTACTGTTTATATTGTACAAAGTTACATGATAGTGAAAATTTTTACTAATAAGGTGTAAATTGTAGTATACATCTTTTCTAACAAGGGTTAATATCAATGAAAATCATGGAATAAAAAGAAAGTTAGAAGAACTGATTCAAGAGGTGGAAAATATTCCTCTGATTCCAAAGGGCTCATAGATATAAAACTACTTTAGAAACGTAAAGAAGCCCCTAGTTCACTCACTCATTCATTCACTCTTGTGCTATTTTTACCAACCACCAGAGTAACTGACAGGTTTAGGTCTATCAAGTTACAGCTGCACACAACAAAGCTTCGTTAAGAGATATCGAATGATAAATGCATGTGTATCAACATACAATTAACTTGTCCTGGTACATCTGGATTTCAAATCAAGGTTGTGAAAGAAGCAAGGGGTCTTTTCGTAAAAGAGCTAAGAACTGGTACTCGGATTTCTTTGTATCTGTTTCTTTCTCTTCGATTTAACGAAGGGAGTGTAAGCATGTCAGCGTTGCTTTCACCCTTCCGGTTGTGACTTGACTCAGATAAACATAAGGGTCATACTCTATTTTCAGGTATATCAAAACTCTAGCTTAGGTTGGATCTCTTGCATAAGTATTAAATGTAGATATTTTTAAACAGGCTGTTGAAATAATACCAAGTAACTACATACCCATACATATTACTAGGCTAGTTTTACATAAAAGGTCAGCAGATAATTTAATCTACAATCTCAAATACCACAAATAGAATTTTACATTAGCAGACAACAAAAAACAATATAATATATCAAAAAGGACCTTGCACACAAAGTCCACCTCTATTTACCCTTTCATGGGGAAAAGCTATCTAGGCAGAATTTGCCGCAGCTCTACCCTTCATTTGGCAAGCAAAATTAAAATCCTTATGCAATTAGGAGGGTGGCACCTCCTACCAAATAGACAATTATTACAGGTTTAACAGCTTTATGGGAGAAATGCTTGGGTCGGCCGTAGACGCCCTTTCAGGGCACAGGTAAATCAAAGTTGTGATTCAAAAGCTACCTATCTATGATTTTAATTTGTATTCGAGCTTAAAGGCATTTATAATCCATTATATCATCTTGGATTTTTTGTCTATTTTGTTTCGTGAACCAACCAAGTAAATTACTTCATGTTGTTGATGTTGTAGGAGAAGTAATTCAACAAAGTAAGGTAAATTATTCAATTAAATTGTTCTGTTTTGTTTAATTACCTAAAATGCATTCATCCGACTAGTCGCTTATATTTCAGTACTACTTTAATTCAAATGAGAATACAGAAAATACAAACCTGCCACTACTATGGCACAGTCTGAATTAATCAAGTCCTCTTTGTGTTTGTCAAGGCAAGAATCAATATTAGTATAGATGGTGTTAAGGAGTGTTCTTAATTCAGCCCCTAGATTTTCTTTGACGAAACTTCTAAGGTCATCGTAAATATTCGACAGCTCACTTTTCATTGCATCGTATTCGGTTAAAAAGTCAGACATCATTTCTTCACTCTAGAAAAAATGCAAATATGATTCTGTTATTTGAATGTACAAAAATTTTTCATGTTTTGCTAACTACATGTACTATGGATTTAGATTTAATTGTGAACATGTTCTCATATAAGGTGTATTTTATGTATGAATGAACTAAACTTCTTCAATTTACCAAAGTCCTCATTTCTTCATGTAATTTCTAAAAATAATAACTGTGAAACAAGTCCTTTGAAATAAGAAGCAATAGCCTACATCTACACACTGCCTTCCTGAAGCGTTTTCAGATTCCAACGATGCCTTAATGAGATCCAAAATTTCGCCATGGGTCTCCAGAAGGTCATAGGAAATTCCCCTCTCATCTAACCAGTCACTTGCTTGCTCTAAACTTAAACCATCTATATCTATATCTTCTGGGCGCGCTGTCATATTTGCTACTGAATCACATAACCTGTCAATGCAGCTAAATGTAAGCTTATCCTTACTTGTAAAACTATAAATTTGACAAATACATTGTGTATGTGTTTAGGGTAGAACAAGAAGCAGAGAAATGTTACATTATACATATATATATATATATATCGATTCAAACACGTAGTCCTTCAACTGGTATATGATTTAGTTTACATTTATTTACTAAACATGTAATATATCATAAAAAGCCAAAATAAACTTACTGATAATGGAGAGCTGCTAATAATAGCCTCTTTGTTAGATATTAAAAAACTGCTAACACATGCTCGTACCTGAATATTTTAATCATAATGGCACATATCTTGTTACATGAAATACTATGTTTACGTTCAATGGTTTCGTGTATAAGGTTAATGCAACAATGCACTCGTAATATAATATAAATAGGCGCACATAATAGTTTAACTTTAAATCGAAAAACGATAGATGTGTGTTTGGCGTTCACACTTAAACCATATCAAAATTTGACCTTCTATCGTAGCTGTGTTTAAATGTGGAAAATGATAATAACTATTATTTCAGTCATCTGACTCAATTATCTAGAAGGATAAGTTGAATTTTCATTAAATTTAAAACATTTAGCAAAAGTGTTTAGCAAATATTCAGTTCTAAACAAAACAAGCCGTTGGCTATATTTTTCTTGTTGCAGCTTGTTTGTAATTTAAAGTTTTTAAAACCTAGATCAGGAAGTAATCTTTACGTGTGCATGATAAAATAATATACTTACATTGTTTATACTTCATGTTAAGTTTTTAAATTACGATGCACCATTACAGGTAAGATATGTCATAAATCTGTTACATGTTTGGATTCAGGCAAAATTTCAAGGCAGATAAGTCTTTAAAGACAATTGAACAGGAATGTGAGATGTGGCCACAGGGGTCCAGGCATACCTATGTCTTCCATAATCAGCTACTGTGTATTTATAATAGGGGTCTTAGCCAATAGACTAGTTTCTGTTTTCCATAATTAATCAGATACTGCATAGCTACCATAACAGTAGGTAAACGTTGATAAATGATGGTGTACACAATTAAAAGAGTTGAGAACATCTTATTTGGAAAAGAAGTGAAAAAAAGTGAAGATATACAGGGGTCAAGAACAATTAAGGGATTAGACCTCATGTGGTATGATTTACTCTTTTTTTTTGTGGGGGGGGGGTAGTGTCAATTATGAAGGGGGTTTTAATTGTCTTTAAAAGTTAAGTGTAATGTATGTACAATAGTTTGGATTTAATTTTATCTTTTGAGTCTATGGCAACCTAACATATAAATATAAAAGAAGAGCAAATAAATACCAGTTAAAACATATAGCTTCCTTATTCAGGGTCACTTTGATTATGCATGCTTGGTGTCATGGCTTGACAAAACAACAAAACAAATTGCAACTACCCAACATATCACACAAAAAATCTGATAAGATTTGTCCTTAATTTTGAATACAGGTCATATATTGATACGGAACATTTTCGTGTTTTGATATGGCTTTCGGTTGGTATAAGAGGTGCTCAAATATATCTGTGTTATGTATAAGAAGTAGAAATTGGTCTAGCCTCGTATTACGCGAGCGACGTTTCGTTTCACAAATTTCTGTTCCTTCTTACAGAACCATTTTTTTCCAAGAGATGTTTTTCGATTCCCAAAGTGAAATGTTTTGGAACTAAATCTTTTTGCACCTATATATCTTGTATTTTCTGGAATACTTAATTGTTGCCTATAGGAAATGTTGAAAACTGAGATATCTTGAAATTGGAGCTAACAAGTTGTTCTCAGATACAATTAACGAATTTGCAACCTATTAATTTAAAAAAACTATATAAAAACTGTTATGACCTGATTTAATCAGTCAAATGATATAGTTCGATTTCGTGTACTGAAGTGTGAATGTACTTTTAGCATATTGTATAACAACGGTAAAAAACCAAGGAAAACAAACATGTTGTAGCTCAATAGTTAAATACATGCAGATACGTATAACTTGGTCCGCAACAGTGAAAACAAAATCTATTTTCTCTATTCTGTGTGATATTCTCGGTGAATAATCCTGATATGGTTTAATCAGGCTTAACTCTATTTATGTTACCTTTAAGTATTATTTTTGCTAATACTGATACTATGTTTTATTTAAGTCTGTAATGCTAAAGTGTTTGTTTCTTTAACCATTTTATGTGCATTGATATTAAATGAGTTATAAACAAAAAGCCTGTGGTGGCCTTGTATCGCTTACCTGAGTACCACTGTACTTCACGCCAAGGTCACAACATCCAATACACCACACAAACATCCAGATATTAACTCATGCATTGCTATGTACGCAAGTTTGTGAAGAAAGTATATCTATCAAGGGTTTTCCCATGGTCATTTTGTATTTTAGAAACAGTGATTCTAGTTTTGAACAGTGGCCTTGCTCCATATTTTGTGAAATTGTTTTAACAAGAAGAATGTGTTGAAGAATTCCCAATATAATTAAACAGAAATCAAGTGACACTCTCCACGAGCCGGTACAAAGTCAATTCTGACCCCAGGGGCATAATTTGAACAAACTTTACTGAATACGTCTAGACAATACAGCGACTGACTATACGCTGGGTGATACCAGATTGGTCACCTCTGTTTAGTGTTACAGCGATGCAGGAAACTCTGGTTGTCGCTCGATTGAACACCGTAGGCTTGATTCCCGAATAGAAATGTTCTATAAAATCTACTACCATCATGTTGCAATCGATTTTCCATCCTGTCCAACCAGTTAGACTGACTCATTATCGGTTAGAAAACACCTGGAGTGAGTACGATATTGATATCTAAAAAGTTGTCTTGTCCACGCAGAGACAGTTAAGGGCTTTAAAGTCGTCCTTCGTTGCGATTAACCCTCTCTCGTTCCTAAAGTGTATTACGTTGAACAAGTCCTACGTACACCATATTAACGCTTAAGATTTATTACAATATTGGTTTAATTTCATGAAATGTAAGGTCAACGGAATGGATCTACATCATTAAATTTAAGAAATAAAAAATGTATCCCTGTATTTTCTCGTTGTATTGAAAACAGTCAGAAGTTTGGGTGCGTAATAAGCCTTCGTAATAATTTTTCGCATCCGAACGACTGATTGTATTATATACAACGATAAAATAAGGGACACATTAATAATTTCGATTGTAACAAGTCATTTACTTTGAAACATGTATCTACCCCGAACTTTATTGAACGCGTAGCAGTACATCATTTTTAACTTTTAAACTCGAAAGGCGGTTCGACGCGCTTGTTTATATATGTCACGTCTTTACGTCATTTATCGCACGTCATCCTAGGAGAAACACGCTGTATCGTGAAATGAAATCATTTTTCCCTAAATGTTTTTATTGGAAACGCAGACACTCGTGTTAGTTATCCTAGTATTTTCAGTAGCTTTGTGTCAGTTATTGTCGAAACTTAGAATAATCAGATTGCCCATACTAATAAATAGTTAAAAACCATGAGCATATGACTCTAGGACTTTACCGTTTTATGCGTAATATGAATTTGAACTATGTTCAAGCTAGCATGGATTACATAGATTCTCATTTAGATATTTCAAAGTGTAAAATTACGTACATTTGTATGCAGTAACATTTTAAATGGGTTTCTATGTTATAAATGTGACACTTCCCTGATAACTATTCAATATTATATGTTATTAAATTTAGTTTTTACATACTATATATCCGAGTCAATACGAATGCCCTCAGACAAATAATTGTGCCAATATCGAATCCATCATTTAATTACAATTTTATTATAGAACTAATGAAACTAAAAATAAGATTCATTCTATATAAATTATCATCCTTATTGACTCGTCAGAAAAGGGCAATTATATGCAGATCTGTAAAAATATAACTACCTCAATAATATTCATTTTTGAAATAAAAATATTGATGTGGATTCAATTTCTTAGTTTGAGCATTTTCTATTTTCAGGAAGTAATTTGTTACAAGTTGATTTTCTTTTTTGTTATAAAATCTTCCACTCTATGATTTTAAGATGTGCTTTTATCCTTTTCGAGATACTTAACAATCTACCATATTAGCCAATCAATGTTTCTCAACATCAAATAAATCGTCAGCAATCTTTTAATGGACCGGTCCAATAAGTGATATTGGTCCTGATTTTTGTTATTGGTTTATCTTTCAATTTTACGAGTATATCTTCCCGCTTAATTACATTGGCTGCTAACGAATATTAAAACCGTTAAACATTACTATTACTTATAAAATAACATCCTGAGATGATATACATGTAGGATTCCGTCTTATTTTCTAATAATAATCATGAACAAAAGAGGCACTATTTTGCTTTATTCACTCTGTTGCTTTATACAAACACATACATTGTTTGTAAAGCATGGCATATAATCCTACACCTATATTGTAATTACGAAATTCCAAATACTCTGAAATGGGATAACATGAAACCTGCAATAAACATTCAAGTAAGCGCGCTGCGAGAGACACTGAAGCATTTTAGCGGAAAGAGAAATATATTATATATTTATAAGACTTAACTGCGAATTTCACAAACCATAATTATGAATTGTTAAGATTTTGGCCAAATGCAGCCTTTAAAAACAACATGATTGCATATTCATAAAAGAAACAATGTCACATACAAAATTAAGACGTATTTGCAACAATTGTTTCCCAAAAGCCATTATGCAACATACATTATAAGGATATCCATACTTCCATAAAAAAAGACGAAACAAAAACAAATGCCAGTTTTTAAGACAACACAGATAAGGTTATAGACCAGAAAAACTTACAAGCAACAAGAGAAGCTTCCTTCAGACGCCTTTTTGCACTCTTTATAATAAAAGTTTCAGTGATACATCATTTGACAGTGAACATTATTCAGATCAAATAAATATTTCTCAAAGTAAAATCTAGAGATAAAATGTCACTTTCCTAAATCGAAACCTTGTTCTGTTCTCAATGTTTCCTCCAACCTATTTGTTTAGTCATTTCTGCCTCTGTCATAAAAAGCAAATATACACAAGCACGTATGATGCAGAATATAAATAGTCAAGCGCGTGAGTAACATAGATATTATGATATTTAATACAAAACACACTTCACAATAGTTCAATGATCATAGTCATACAAAAAATTACTACTCTGAGATGTTGTAATTGCTTCATTCTCTGTAGCTGTCTGTTATCCTTTACACATTTGAAGATTTTTGTTTTACGTTTTGAACTTAAATATCTGGCACTTGACCGATATTACAAGAAACAAGATTTCAACTTAAAATCTCTTGCGTTAAGCAAGTTAGAAACTTCACTCGTCTTCACTAGCGTCTATTATTCCATTGCTTTTGACAGGTCAGTAGCTTCCTTAACTGATGTGTTGCAACAGATTATAAAGATATCATCTTAATTCCTCATTATCTTTCACACTTGCACAGATCATTTGGAAAAAACTTTACTATTTTTACCATCAATTTGCTTGAGCTCTGTTGCAACTTCTACAACGGTCGGACGATCATTTGGGTCATTTTTCCAACACTTCTCAACTAATTTCCTCAGATCGGGAAACATTGTGTGCTCCAACTCACAGTTCGGTCTTGCTCCTCTACTTACGGCATTAATGAATTGCCCAACACCCAGATGACCAAACTGTGCCTCATCTAAATATGACCGTTTTCCATACCATAGCTCCCACAAGAGAATGCCTAAACTGTAGACATCAGAACTAAAGCTGTAGAGTTTGTCATTGAGCAGTTCAGGCGCCATATGTGTCAACGTACCTGCAACTGTACCAGTGATGGCTACTTCTGCCCTTGCAAATCCCAAATCACTCAGTTTTCCGACACCATCCTTGATCTATGATGTTAACATTACCGTATAAATATAGTTCAAATGGTTTAAAAATACTTAATATCTTTCCAATGTGTTTTATATGGAATGCTAGTTGGGACATGCCAATTGCTAATTGCAATTTGCCAATTGCTTATTGCTATTTTCCAATTGCTAATTTGCCAATTGCTTACTGCCAATTGCTTGTTGCTAATTGCTATAACTTTTTGCTAATTGCTTCTTGTTAATTGCCAATTGCTTATTTGTTTTTTGCAAATTGCTTATTTGTTTTTTGCCAATTGTTTAATTGGCTTGTTTGCCAATTGCTTACTGCCAATTGCTTGGTGCTAATTGCTTTAACTTTTTGCTAATTACTTATTGTTATTTGCTAATTGCTTATTGCTATTTACCAATTGCTTATTTGCCAATTTCTTACTGCCAATTGCTTGTTGCTAATTACTATAACTTTTTGCTAATTGCTTATTGTAAATTGCCAATTGCTTATTTGTTTTTTGTCAATAGTTTATTTTTTTCCAATTGCTTACTGTCAATGCTTATTGCTATTTGCCAATTGCTTATTTGCTATTTGCCAATTGCGAATTGCTATTTTCCAATTGCGAATTGCTATTTGCCAATTGTGAATTGCTATTTGCCAATTGCGAATTGCTATTTGCCAATTTCTCATATTTGTTATTTGCTACTAGATTAGATTATACAATAAGCAGGCACCGTATATGGCCTCATGTAGGACCGTAGATAGGGTCGCAAAAGCCTTTAAATAATGATGTCTAGCAAATAGCAGATAAGCAATTAGCAAATAAGCAATTGGCAAATAGCAATATGCAAAAGGCAATTAGAAATTGGCAAATAGCAATAAGCAATTGGCAAATAGCAATAAGTAATAGCAATAATTAATAAGCAATTGGAAAATAAATTGACAAACAAGCAATTGGCAAATAGCAATAAGCAAATAGCATGTCGCAACCGGCATTCCATAGTTTTATTTAAATTATGTATTTATTTTCGAGAATTTCTTTTTCGGTTTACATGTAACATTTTTCATTTTTAAAATGCCCCTTTATCAATCTAATTGGAATACTTTAATCTAAATTCATTGTTCAAAACGGAGGCATCTGACTGACTGGAGGCCGTACCCAATTGATAAATAAGCGTAAGGTTAACAATGAGCAAAGTTGCCTGGAAGATTACAGTTGAGATGAAAAAGGTCTCATTTCATTTACTTAAGATTCACAATTATTTCATAATAGTTCATAGTAAAAATACATACATACCAGTACATTTGAAAGTTTCAGGTCCCTGTGGAGAAACTTCATCCTGTGCACGTAGGCCAAACCTTCACAAATTGAGGCTGCCATTTTGAAGAAAAATGTATGCGTTTCTACTCTTCCTTCGTTAAGCGTTAAGGACCTGAATTAAAAATGATCTTCGATTATACAAAACAGACATGAAAAAACAAAATTAAATGAGATACGCCTACTATTGGAACACACTGCATGTTAGTACGAAGTTGAAACTTTCAGCCATCTGAATTGTTTACTGTAAGCACTCACCCACATTGTAATTCTGTTGTCCTAAAAACCAATGATTCTAAACTTTCTTCGCATAGGTCGAGGACAAGCATCATGCGGTCATCATACAAAGGTAAACCAACGTCTTGTGAATGTGAACCCCCACTCCTAACACGATTCCGCTCATGGTCAGCAAAAACAACTCCATAAAATTCCACAATGTTCCGATGTTTGAGTTTCCTGTGTCATTTAAACAATATTTATGTGTGAAGACTTCGCACGCATACACATTACAAATATTGTAGACATTACTAGCGAATATAAATTACCGATTCATTCAATGAAAACAACTGAAATGTTTTCTATGGTTAAGTTTTTTTCTACCACCCAGAAAATGTTTCTTTAGTTGCATATATGGATTACAAATATGTTGTGATTTTAGATTAAAATATTCAAACAAGCCTACAACTATACATGTTATTTTAATGACCAATAGCCACATCTAAATTAATGTTCTTTTCTCTTAAAAGTCGGTATGTGTATCCGTTAGGTCATGAACAGAGACTCAGCTAGAACCGATTTGACATAAAGAGCTTTGTGTATACGTTCCTTTGTAATATTATGTACCTTGAACAGTCAACTTCTGACAGCTGCAAGTACATATCATGACCTTTCAAAATTTTCAGTGCCACCTCTTGCTCAGAACCGTTCACCTGTCTCCACGTTGCACGATACACATCGGAGAAACCCCCACTGCCAATTTGTCTGAATCGTAGAATCTTTGATATTCCAATAACATCGTTCGCTAGATATCTCAAATCGAATAAATACATTGATCGAAACAATTTCTTTAGCTTTTCTTTCTTTGGTTGAAACTGAAGAATGATTTCAGCTGCAGATCGTGTGTCCTTTACAATATTGTGTAGATGGGCTCTGTCTGTTGCAATCTGTTTCGGTATAAATTTAGAACAGAGATAATCTATTCGATGGAGCATACTTTTCAGATACATCATTTCAATATGACTGGATACATTGTCCACCCTCTGTAAGCTATCGAGTAGCATCAATGTCCACTTCCGCATATATTTGGCCTTGTCCTTTCTGTATTTCTTTTTTTCTATTTCGTTTTTTATGGTCTGTACAACCCCATAGCCAATTCCGGCAGGTATAATGATGGCAAAAGCTACTATTCCAAGGGGTATCCATATCGGAGCTGTTACAGCAATAATTGCAATGCCGGAAGCTGGTAGTTTTAAGTCATCAGTTGTTCCCTCTGATTTGACACCTGTATCTTTGGCACGTATTATAAAATATGATTATATTACTATGGTTCAATAACATTACTTACATAATTTATATAACTGTTAAAATTAAAAAAACATAAGATCATTGCATACCTGTACAACCTAAAAGCGTTTTATATATGTATATTATCAAAGCAATTAAGCATAGTTTCAGTCAATTAAACAAAATATTTCTAGTAAGGATAATATAAACAGCATACTGGTTTATTGTACCTGATATAAGACTCATTCCATCTGACAGAGAACTTCCTTTCATAACTTCATCAACATCTTTGCATCCCTGTGATAGGAAATAGCACTCTGAGTTGAATAAACGAGTCAACTTCTTCGCTGCGTTATCTACGATACGAGTTTCGCTCTCCCAAGCTTGAATAACGTTCAGTAACCTTTTTGTTATCCTGTCCTGAGCTTGAAATTTGGTAACATCCAGATCATCTTCAACAATATCTGGAGCCTCATCCTCCGTCCATGTTAGAAGGTTAGATTTTATATCTTCTCTAGAAAGGTGTTTGTGAAGCTCTTGCGTGATTAATCGACACTCTTTCGTGGCAGTTCTTGTGAGCCGACTACGTACCTATTGAGAAGAATCGATAATAGGATGATGATCGATACTAAACAAGACGTTAATATATCCTCTCCTTCTTACGGAATGGAAGTTAAACACGTAATAAACTTAACTAAACCAGGAATAATAGGTCTAAATTCTAACATTTCAACGTACAAGAGATTCTCAACATGATCATTTTCTTCTTATACAAGAATATCAACACCCATGGTGTGATTTATATATCTGCATACAAATAAGAAATATACCGTTTCTGAGTCCTTCTCAAGTTTGACAAGTCTGGTCGTGACTTCAGCAAGAAATTTTTCTTTTTCATCTGAAGATTTCCTTGCATTATTGATCCTCGATGCAATAGACACCTCAAGCTTTGACAGGAGCGTAGTTATCCATCTGTTGAAATTTAAGATTTTTTAAATCTTTATTTTTCAAAGATAAGGTAGTTCATGTTTCAAATACATGTATTTGAAACCAGATAATATTTTGAATGTTTACCCTGTATGATATAGCATAACAAACGTTAAATTCCATCGATCGTAAGCAAGTAGTTTGAGACTGCACTTCGTAAATCGGGTGTGAATTACGTTTATCTACGACAAGATAAGTAGAGAAATACCTACCTATAATGTCTTTTGACTTTAGAACTTAAACTGTCCGGAATAAAGTGCTCAAGTTTTTCAAGTAGACGTTGATACATAGCTGTGTTCCCCATCCCGGATCTTCTGTACCGTGTTGCCTGTTTTGATATTGAAACAATTGATTCATCACCTTGTTGTATCACGTGGACAATTTTAACTATGAAGGTATATCTCTTTAGATACAAGCTAAAAACTAAACTTTGAAAGGAAAAACACAAATGAACCTTGTTTCAGGGTTGATGGGGTGGGGTATACGTAATAGCGGGGATTGGTGGAGGTAGAGGTAGAGGGGGTACATCATGACAATCTTGTCATAAGCAATATCATTTGAAAAGTTTGAAGAAGAACTATTAAAATTTGGCAAAATCTTAGCCAACTTTAAGTTATCTTGATAAAATCTAAGAACAAAAAGTGGCATAACTTTTTCAAATGTGACCTTGACCAAAAGACTTTGGCTGCATCACAACTATGTTGTCATAAGCAAAACCATTTCAAAGTTTGATGAATATTTTGAGAAATAGCAAAATAATAGCTGAGGTTTAGTTTATTTGACAAAATCTAAGTACAAAATGGGCATAACCATGCAAATATAGATTGATAGGGTTATGTGATTTGTTGCAGTTATCTATATGCCATTAGAAATAAGTATGCCAAGTTTGAAGTAAATATGTTTAATGGTATAGAAGATATTTGCATTTATAAAAAGACTTTAACCAACGCAGACGCCGTTGCCGACGGCGACGCCGACGTCGGGGCGAGTGCAATAGTCTCTTCAGTCTTCGAATAGTCGAGCTTAAAATGAGAATGTTATACCTCTGTCACACTAAGTCTGAAAATATGGTCCTCATCTAGGCCTGGAATGGTCATCTTGAGTTTCTGTACAGTATCAAGCCATGTTTTATCTACTTTGCCACGTTTCTCTACTATATCCCACTTATTGCATATAAATATCATACTTGCTGGATCAAAACTTGAAAGTTCCAGATCCGTGCTTATCTTCTTTTGTTCAGATATGATGTGCAAGATCTGTCAACATCAAAATATTTAAAACTTATTCTAAATACAGCTAACACTTTATTTGAATATCGGGTATTATAAACACAGTTATCTATGTATGAATTTAGTTGATTCATAATATATTTTAGTTTATAGTTTATATGGATTTTTTTTTCAATGATAAAGAAAGCTCCGTAGCTTTTTGAATCGCTGTCATACATTTATTCCAGATGTCACCACGCCCGCAAGAGAAAGTCAGCGAGATTGTCATCACTGCTACCCATTTATAGCTGATGGACGTGTAGTACCGGTGTCTTTGCCCAAGGACACACCTCGTGCTCGGACTGAGATTCGAACCCAGTACCTCCCGTTCCGGAGGTGAACGCCCAAACCACTGAGCTATCGAGGCCCACTTACTAATTTGATAATTTATTTTGAGTAATGAAGGTTTATTTTTCTAATAATGTAGTAGTAACTTGAATATGCTTAGTCATGACGTGGTTTGTTAGCTCTAAATTATTATGTAGCCATGGTAAGAGAAACATAGTTCAAGTACAGTATCTTCTTGAATTCCTCCAGCGTTTGCACTGTTGATTATGTAGATAAATGCCACTGCATTTGGAAGATACTTGACCAGCTTCTCTGTCATTTCAGAACTCTCCCCGACTCCTGGTGTGTCAATGAGTGTAACGTGTTCCTGATTATGAATACATACATTTGTTAATAGATAAAACACTTTATGTTTATATCTGTATCTTAAACCTTAATATTTTAAAGTTGATTATATACTTACTTATACTATTAAAAAACATTCGAGGGTTGTATGATAAGTTCGTTTTAAAATAACACTTACCGCACCTAAATGTCTATAACGAATTAGCAATAAGAATATCATTTTGCTCTCAAAATGAATCTTTACACTGCATTTAATGTACTCATGGAAACATCAAACGGTTTTGTATGTATTACCAACAACAAAACTGATAAATATTATATTTGTAATTCACGTACAAGGCGGGAATTCGTGTCGTTCATATATGGCGTCTTAACATCATTTCCATGCATTTTGAGCCTTGAATGTTATTTGCGTGTGAAGTTATCAAGGAAACAGTATCTAAACCAAGCACATAACAGCATAACGTCAATAATTAATTTGGAATTATGTGCAAATATAAATTTTTGTTTGAGTTTGGGTCGAACTCCATCGCAAACGTTTGAAAAGCTAAAAGAAAGGCAGAAAAGGCGATTGCTGTCGATCTTAAGTATTCAGTAATTAATTCTCTAGATTTTGAGGATCTTGTTCGTCCACTCTACTACCCTGACCTCGCCCTTGTTGATTCCAGGGTATTCCCTAGGGTGAAACGTCAGTTAAATGACTAGGGCTTTCATTCCTCACATGAACTAAAAATACAAACTTGTGGAGTCTTTCCCTGCAAACGGTATGGTGGAAATTATGTCAAATGGATTCTTAAACATGAAGAGTCAGTACGTTTGTCAGGAAACTATGTTTAGAAATGAAATGGCATCATTTCTGACTTTGAAGTAGGGATAAGTATTTGGCCACGTCATATAATTAAAAATATCTTGATATTTTACCTAGAAATCTTGAAATTACAATGTGGAAATTCCGAAAACTAAATCATAAATTACCTTGTAAAAGGTAGATTTTTAAATTGGAAAAAGACAAAATATCTGTACTTACTGTAACTGTATAGGGAATGAATTCCACTATTTACTTGAATGTTCCTATCTTTTATGTTAGAAAACTTATTACTATTAGTTATATTATAGAAATCCAAATTCCATTAAATTGAAAGATTGAATTTGTATATGTAGCAGGAACAAACATAGACTGATAAAACTTGCCTCCATTCGTAAAATTATTTTATCTCACTTCAACAATTGACTCCTAACTTTTCTTTACTATATACAGGTATCGCACATAAATCTATGTCTATAATATACAGAATTGTATTTTTTTTCTCAAAATATCTCGTGTTAATTGTAGCTAGGATATAACAAATGCATATGTTGTATGATCACATGCTTGTTATAAGCCTTGATCAGAAAACAAGACTTGAAAACTTGAAACTTGTAAATATCTACCGTTTGATGTATCTTTAATCTGTTTGCATAAGTTTTATAATATTGATAATGTTGTATTTCCATATCATAAATACAGTCCACGAAGTTTTCATACAACCTTAGTATTCTAATTAATTTGTTTAAAAACTGGATCAAAATGCGCCATCTCTAATGATATATAACAAGAGCTGTCACTTGTAGAGAGACAAATGCCCCTGAAGTGGCGTCTCACAGTCTGTGACATTGAACTTTATCTCTACGCGCTGAAATGTGTGCCAATTTATGTTAAAAATCTTAATTATTCATATTATAATCAACCATGAATCGATCAATGTTTATCACACCTAATTGGTCATTGCAGGATTTGGGCATTACTTTCCATATTATGACTATAATTATTATCTTGTCACTTACCCATTCAAAAGTTAAGAAAGTGGGACTAAGGGTGACTTCAAATATAAGACATAAAAACACTGGCATCTATCATAATTGAGTAATTCATGTCAATTGACTGCAAACAAAGGATTTAAAAACTATTTAGCTTTTCAATTGTTATACATGTATAATGTGATTATTTGTATTTGTTTGAATAAGCCATCAGTTGTTTGCACATTATCCATTGAAAGCAATAAAATAATAGAAGTTGATAATCTCCGAGTTCCAATCGGTAGTATCATTTTGTTTATTTCTTAAATATGTATTATTTTCTTTGAATACATTTTACTTAACATTCCTAGCACAATATGTAATTTGCCAGGTATTTCCCTTTAGTACTTTGAAATAATGCTCCAGACAAAAGAAAATCAACTTCTATTGTTTGCTAATTATTGCTTTCAATGGAATATGTAACAAAGGGAGATAATTAAAAAATATGCAAGGTAGAGTTATGGTTCCTGGGCACTGCACTTTTCCTCATTGTGCCCTATCGTTGTATGATGTTTCAAGTATTTTCCTGCAGTACTTTTGGAGTTATGCTCCGGACAAAAAAGTGGGGACGGACGCACAGACGGACAGACGAGTAGATTTCTATATGCCATCCGTTCTCTGGGGCATAAAAGCCAATATTGATATACAGACGAATACACACACACACATATATGTACAACCAAATAGACAGGCGTCAGACATTGTCTGCTTTGCTATGGTGACTTAGTGTTAACACCAGTCCAAACTACATGTGTAAACGCTTAAAATGCAGTGGACAGAAGGTGATATAAGCTTGTTCTCTAGTACTTCGCCAGCAGACAATAGAGGTTTTGGTGTTTTCTGCATATTAAATCTTAATACTGATCAGAATCTTTGTTGATAATGATATATACCAAACTTTTAAAAAATTGAAAAAGAAACCTGCAGCATAGGAATTGGCCAGTAGATGTTGACATGGTTTATCTCGTCTTCACGGCATAAATTAGAACGATCTATATATGTAGACAACTTCTTTACAAACTCTCTCTCTGCATCTGAGCCATCACCATCAATAGTAAATATGTGGCTTTGCTCACTCTCCATGACAACTTTAAATCGTTTCTGATCACTGTTATGAATCTGACATATAGCCGAGGTGTTGGCAAGAAGAGAATGTGGTAGGACATCCGCCCCGATTAATAGATTGAGAAAACTGCTCTTTCCAGCACTCGTTTCACCTAAATCAAGGAAAGAATCAGAAAACGGACAAATATGCAAAATCTAATATCGATTTAAAATAACGATAGTTAAAACATAGCAACATTAAAGGTTAAATTTTTTGTTGAATGAATTTCGTTAGCCTATTGCTCTGTTTCTTGTTTTCATGACCTGAACTACACACCAATTCTTCATTAGTTAAAGTCCATGTATCTCTTTGAATTTACTGATAAAGTAACATAAATTTATTAATAGGATAATGATATAATCATGTTGTATTCACTCTAATCAATGTCGACATATGCCTTTCGTTCGTATTCAAGTTGTTTCTTCAAGAAAAATAGTTGCCAGAAAGCTTTTCTTATCTTTTTGCAAAATAATTGAAATAAATACTGTACCATTTTTCTAAAAGGCACTTCTCCATTTAAAAATCAAAGTTATGAATGTTTGTGGTTCAAATAAAGATAATTTCTGTCAGTAAAACATCTTTCTTGATAAAATGAGAGTTACTTGTAAATGTGATCTTGGGACTTTAAGTGACAATGTGAACAATGCATCAGTCGTGACACAAAATACAATAAGTATGTTTGTTATAGAATTTTCACATTCAGACTAGTAAACAGCAGGTCTTATGATTCATAAAACATTTAATAGCATTTTACTGTTTGAACACTGCGCATGGAAATCAAGTTTAAATGTCATTTTAAATGCTTCTTATGAACGTGTTCGACATGTATTGTTTTTTCATAAAGTATACTAATCGAAACTTCTAACGCCCCTTAGTATATTAGTATATATTGTTCAATAAGGCAACTAATCGGACACTATTGATCCTCGAATCAAAAAAAATTCAAAAACATTATATCTTCAAGAAGAATGCAAACTTTAAAGCAATTTCGACATCAACTTTTTGTTCTACAATCGATTCTGTGACATTCACAAAACATAAGTATTTATCTGTCGACTAAGATACTACAACAATAATCGGTTTTCAACAATTTAATATTACATACAGTGTATACCTTTAAGATAACAAGTTCATAAAATGTTAAAGTTAACAAATTAAATATTCGACACTAATTTTCAGGAAGTATTCCGGCTTAGTAATCTCTACAGGGCTCCTCTGATAGCGCGTTTGTCCGCCTTTAGCTCTCATGATGACATCTACTGCGCATTGACACAATGTAAGGTTACTTAACGCATCTAGCGACTTGAACGCCACTTATTTGAAAAGATAACTAATTTTAACACTTAAGCAGTGTCATTTTGAGCTGAGAACGTGAAGCAGGTGCAACTAAGGATATATTGTATACCCATCGGGATTTTTTTTTTGCACTTATACAATTTCTTCGTGTCGTTTTTAAGAAAATTACACCACAAGACAATAGTCAATGGAAAGGACAATTAGAATATATGCAACGGTTTTTCCCCATAATTTGTTAAATCAAAATATTTGACTTAAAAAATGTCGCGTTTTTAAATGTACTAAGCATATTTAGCGCTAGAAATACAAACACAATGGTTAATTCACGTATGACCCTACCAAATTTCTACGCAAGGGGTTACATGCAGGGAATTATATTTAATCAACATGAAGTTTTGATTTACCGCTCAATATACTATTAAGCTGATTTCTCGTAGAAAATGCAATGAAAATGAAATTAGATATGCGAGAAAAAGGATCATACATGGCCTACATGGCTTCGCTCGGTACCCTCTATCCAACGCTTTCCATCTGATCGGAATAAGCCAGTTATCCACAGTAGGCCTTGCAAGAGCCTCTAGATTATTAACTACCTGTATTTTATTCGTTCAACGTTTAAGCATGAAGTTTTAGTCGAGAATGGAAAGAGCTTTATAACAAAGGATCAATGGTCTGAGTCTGACACTCTGCAGACTTACATAAACGTCCAGCTCAGAGACATGTACATTTGCATATTTTTCTTACTGAGCTAGGTTCGTGTAAAACGAAGTCCAATCGATGATGTACTAAGTTGTGGATTTTATCACTTCAATTAAAGTTCACAAATAGAACATATTTCCTTAAGATGTTTATTTTTTCTATATTTAGGGCTTTACGTTGGCAATAAGAAGTATTTGTAACACATTATCTGTGAACTCATTGTATTACACTTCAAAACTTAGTATGTTTGTCTTTAAGCTACTTTAGATAAGATGTCGAATGATAAACGCAGTTGTATCAACATTAAAATAGATTGCCTAGGTACATCTATCTTTCAAATTAAGGTTGTTTAAATAAACTACCAATCGATTTTTTTATTTTTTATCCAAAGGCATCTATTCTCCGTTATGTCATCTTGAATTTATGTTTTTTAATGAACCAATAAAAAAGTACAAGCAAAAAAACAAAAATAATATCAAACAGGGAATGCCACGTACCAAAAACACAGCATCTCCAAAACGAGCCCCACAGCACCCAGAAGTGCACACCACCAACCCCCCCCCCCCACACACACACAATCATGTACACACACACACACACATACACTACCAGCACACACTAGCATACAAAGCAAACACACGAGGACAAAACGAACAATTAAAGGAACACAGTGGGGCACCGCCTTGGAACGGTCAGTGGCAAAAACACCACAGGGGAGCTTAAACCGGTTTATGGTGCGCACCCAACCTCACTCTTACCCCCACCATGTTCCAAAGTCACAGGACAGTGTAAATAAAAGTAATCCCTGCTAGGTGAATCTCTAACACACGCAATGGAAACAAAAGGCATGGTATGTAAAACACAAAAAAGCTCGTGTATAAATATATAAAAAGCAAACCTTGAGAACCAAAAAACGTATGTACTCAATGCCTTTGCAGAAGGCAGAGCACCAAGAGAAACACCCTTAAGGGCCTGACGAAACAGGCCAGAGGACAGAAATCAAAACAGTTTCGTCCCAGTGGGATTTAAAAACTGCCCATCACAGAGTCCTCCCCCTCTTCCGTCAGACGCAATCAAAGAGGGAAGCATAGCGTCCAACTGTAAACGGGTTGAACACCAAACATGCGGTGTGTCTCAAAACAGTTGGGTCGTAACCTCTTTTAACAAAACGTTTTATAATTTTAGCAAATACAGTTGGAAAATTGCCATGACCCAAAATCTTACGAAGTTTGTAAACCACATCCCCATAAAAATCGGGTTTTGAAATACCTTCTCGCAGAAGAGTCTTTAGATTACTATTGAATTTCAAAACCAAATCAGAATTACGATAGACTTAACGTAAGTGATGTTGTGGGAGAAGTTCCAGTCTTTTCAGTAACTCAATAAAGGTTGTGTCATTTTGGAAGAACGGGTGTGGATGTAGGGATCATCACTTTGATGATATTGCCCTTTGTGATGATTTTCCTCAGAAATACCCCTTTTCATTAATTATACTGCAAGAGAAACAAAAGTTACGAAAACTTACCTTCTTTCACTAGTGACGTGAGGGGAAAAATGATCTGTTCTTTCAGCTTGACGTCTTATGAACACAAGTTTCCACTAAATACTATTATTTAATGTGAGATAGATAAGTATGCTAAAAAGATGGGAAATTCTATACGGTATTGTTAATGGAATCCATTACCTTACCTCCATAATGTGTGTCAAACAGAGACTCCTGATATATGCCATCTTTTTTATCCCGTATGATAACTCAACGACCTCCTCATTCATATTGAAAGCCTTCTTTCAGTCAACGAGTCACTTAACCCTTGGAGGACCCCCTCCTGTCCCTTTTAGCACCCGCATCAACAACCGTTTTTGATTGTTAAAATTAAATCTAAACACCGTCAAATGCTGTCTTATTTTTTTCAGTCAATGAATCAAACGTGTAAGTGTTTGACCTTTTTTAAAATGGGAGGTTTCGTGGGAAACTAACCGAGCACGGCATCACTATGCAGGCGCAACATCAGTTAGACACGCGGTATGTCACGCGTTACATGGATGCACATGTGGTGTTGCGACAAAATTAACGATTCGATTTGTTTGACACAAATACGAAGGTTTAACGTCCCTTTCACTTGATTCCATTAACAGATCCGTATTTCCCATCTAGTATGCGTATTTGATTATCTACCAGTTGTGATTGGTGAAAAAGCGTTAGTTTTCGTAACATTTATTTCCAGTGCAATTTAATGCATAAACGGGGGTATGTCTTGAGCAATGAGGAAAATCACCACAAAGGGCAAATTCCACCTCCCCCCTATTTATAACTCCTATTATCCCAAATGCATTTATCCGACAAGTCGCTTAAATGACACTGACCGAGACTTTTGAAAAAACAAACCTGCCACAACTATGGCGCAGTCTGAATCGATCAAATCCTCTTTGTTTCTGTCAAGGCGAGAATCAATTTTGGTGTAGATGGTGTTAAGAAGTGTTCTTAATTCAACCCCTAGATCTTCTTTGACAAACTTCTTAAGGTCATCGTAAATATTCGACAGCTCACTTTTCATTGCCTCGTCTTTGGTTAAAAGGTCAGACATCATTTCTTCACTCTAAAAAGAAACTCAAACTATAATTTTAATTTGAAAGTACGAAAGTTTTTTAATTATTTTCTTACTACTATGGATTAATGACTTAATTGTGCACACGTTATCTTGTAAGTTTCATTTAATGTATAAATGAACTAAACTCCTCCAATTTACCCAAGTCCGAATTTCTTCATGTAATTTCTACGGATGATAATGATGAACCAAGTTCTTTGAAATAAGAAGCAAATGCATACATCTACAGACTGTCTTCCTGGAGCGCTTTCAGGTCCCAACGATGCCCTTATGAGATCCAACATTTCGCCATGAGTCTCCAGAAGGTCATAGGAAATGTCCCTCTCATCTAACCAGTCACTTGCTTCCTCTAAACTTAAACCATCTATATCTTCTGGACGCACTGTCATATTTGCTGCTCAATCACATAACCTGTCATTAAAGATGACATGCAGCTAAAAATGTTAGCTTATCCTGACTTTGTAAAACTACAAATCTGACAATTATTCATTTAGGATAGAACACTTATCAGAAAGATATTACATTATAAACTATATACAATTTATCGGTTCAAACACGTAGTTCTTAACCTACTGCATGAGATAGCTCACCGTTATTTACAATGAAAAGACTAAATATATCTACTTTCTGATAATTTAGAGCTGCTAGTATATTTCTCTTTATATCTTATTCAATAACTGCATACACATACATGTACTCGTACCTGAATATTTTAATCCTAAAGGCACACATTGTCACATAAGACGCAATGGTCTGTACATCCGTGTATGTGGTCAATCCATCAATTCAATTGAATATATCATTTTTAACACTACAGCAATGGAAAAAAACGATCGCAAAATGTGATCTTTTATCGTTACTATGATAGATTTTTGTTATATTTCACTCATCTGACTCCATATTTTAGAAGGATAAGGCAAAATTCTTTAAATTCATAACATTGTGCAATAGTTTTAGCATACAGTTCTAAACAAAACGAAACCGTTGGCTACAGTATATATTTGTTCTTGTAGTTTGTTTCTGAACTCGAAGTGTTTCAAACCTAGATCTAGAATTAATCTTTACTTGTGTATGATGAACGAAAATACTGACATTGTTTTGTACTTCATGTTGAATCTTTAAATTACGAAGCTCTATTACAGGTAAGATGTAGGCTATATCAACAGTTCAAATCAGATAAATCTTTAAAAGTAAAGTGTAACGTCTGAACGATATATTGGCACTACTATGGATTAAATTTCATCATTTAAATCTATGACAACCTTACATATGAAAAAGTCGTATACCAGACTCAGATTTATCTAAAGAAAGAGTAAATAAATACCTGTCAAACATATTGAAAAGCTTCCTTATTCAGAGTCAGTTTGATTATGCAGGCTTGGTGTCATGGGCTGACTAAACAACTTGCAACTAATCAACAGGTCACACAAAAAATTCTGATAAGATATGTCCTAAATTTAGAGTGCAAGTCACATACTGATACGGAACATTCTCGTGTTATAATCTGGCTTCCGGTTGGTAGAAGAGGTGCTCAAATATATCTGTGTCAAGTATAGGAAATAGAAATTAGTCTAGCCAGGTATCACGCGCGCGAACATTTTGTTTCACATATTTCCATCTCTTCTTACAGAACCTTTTTTGTTCCAAGAGATGTTTTTCGATTCCCAAAGTACAATGTTTTGAAAGTAAATAGTTTTGCACCTATAGCTTGTAGTTTCTGGAATACTCATTTGTTTTCAATAGGAAATGCTAAAAACTGAGATTGGGGTAAGATATTGTTCTTATTTAATCAGTAAAACAAGAAGACGCGGCAATGCCGCCAAAGCAGGTTTAAACGGCGCCTGTAGAAATTCTAGTAACCTTGCTTAAAACAATTAAAAAACTAAAAAATAAATAAAAATCTATATTTAGTAACAGTGACCTTGAACTTGACTATTTTTAGTAACAATGACACTGACCTTGACCTTGACCCTAGTGACCTTGACCCAGTGACCCAAAGCTTCATCTCCACGCAAGCGCAAGCTCCCTACACACCAAATTTTATTACAATTGGTCACATCTAACTTGAGTTATTGAGCGGAAACCGTTTTTCTATTTTTAGTAACAGTGACCTTGACCTTGACCTTGACCCTAGTGACCCCAAATGCAATCCCAAGCTGCGTCTCTACGCATGCTGCCTACACAACAAGTTTCATTGCAATTGGTCAATCTTTACTGGAGTTATTAAGCGGAAAGCGGTTTTCTATTTTAGTAACAGTGACCTTGACCTTGACCCTAGTGACCCCAAATGCAATCCCAAGCTGCATTTCTATGCAAGCTACCTACACACCAAGTGGATGTGTCCGAAAGGGTTTAATCAGGCTCAGCTCTATTTGTTTTGATTTTAAGTATTAATTTGTTTATATCAACAATATGTTTTATTTATGTCACAGCGAGTGAGTATTAAGTAATGAGTAATAAACAAGAGGACCATGATGGCCCTGTATCGCTGACGTAAGTACTAATATCCTTCACACCAAGCTCACAATATCCAATACACCATACAAACATCCAGGTAGAACTCATACATTGCTACGTTTGTTGAACAAGAGCTGTCCGTAGGATAGCGCGCTCGACTTTATTAGTGCCTGCCAATAATACAAAACTTGACAGTTAAGGGCACACAAGACTTTAACTAGGAATTTCTAAGTACAAATCAAGAAACATTTTCACAGAGTTATCTTCTTTTGCTTACAGATAGGTATCATGATGGTACATAAGTACTTCAACTTTCAAAGTAATATCTCAAATGGTTAAGTCAACAAGTGGACAAGAATGAAAATTTTAACTGAGTTTCTAAGTCAAAAAGGGCCATAATTCAAATAAAATCCTTGACAGAATTACCTTCTCCTGCCCATGTTTGGGGATCATGATGGTTAACAAGTATTCCAACTTTCAAATTAATATCTCAAACAGTTTAGTCAAAAAGTGGACTGGTACGAAAAACTTAACCAAGATTCTAAGTCGATAAAGGGCCTTAATTTTTAAAACAAATCCCTGACAGAGTTACCTTCTCTTGCCTACAGATGGGGGTAATGATGTTAACAAGCATTCAAAGTTTCAAAGCAATATCTCAAAGGGTTAAGGCAATAAGTGGATTTTACCAATATTCAATGTATTTTCTAAGTTAAAAAGGGGCATAATTATGCCAAAAATCTTGATAGATTTATGTTCTCTTGTCTGTTGATGTAGGTCATAATGGTAAACAAGTATGCTTAGTTTCAAAGCAATACCTCTAATGGTTTTGAAATAAAGTGAGGTGGTACGAAAAACTTAACCAAGCTCAATACACTTTCTAAGTCCAAAAAGGGCCATAATTCTGTCAAAAACCTCGGCAGAGTTATGTACTCTTGTCTGTACATGGAGGTTATAATGATAAACAAGTATGGAAAGTTTCAAAGCCATACGTCTAATACTTTTAAAATAAACTTAACCAAGGTGTGACAGCAACGCCGACGCCGGGGCGAGTAGGATAGCTCCCCTTTTCTTCGAAAAGTCGAGCTAAAAACTATGCCAATCAAGGTTTTTGTATGTAGGTAACAGAAATTATAGTTTTAGAAAAGTGACCCTGATCCCAGAGTTGTGACATTCAGGGCATGGCCAATTTTGACCCATGAGGCATGATTTGAACAAACTAAGTTGATGATCACCAAGCAAAGCTACAAACTATGTAAGATTAGGGCCTTGCGGTTTTTGACAAGAATATGTTTGATGAAGTCCCTTTTAGTATAGTTATTCTTTGGTTTGACCGGGAAAATGTTTTTCAAATGGACTACCTTTTAACATAAAGAAAGGTTTATATTGTTACGCGTGGTGGAATTGTGATTTTAAGGACATTTTCATGTGTATCCTTCTGTTGTTGCTAAGTGGGGGATCTGCAATTGCAAGCCTTGGCTAATGTCTAGAATGACAGTAAGAGCTTTTGTATTTAATCTTGTGAAGTTTTCGAAGTACTAGAAACATAATTATGTCGATTGCTTTCATATTTTTCTATTCATTGCTACTAATGGCTTGATTCTTAACCTATTTTGGTGGAAATATCTGTTTAAAGTAGGAATTTCTGTTATTGAATTTTAAACTTTGATTATTGCCAGCATGCATTAATTTCGATAATATTTTTCTATTCAATACTACTTTAATAACTTGCTTTTATACCTATTTTGGTGAAATTTTATGTATTTATCAATATTTGTGGCATTTCCCTGGCATTGCCATTTTAGTTTTTAAGTGGGAACTTCTGTAGATCTACTTGACTTTTTAAGTTCAATATTTGATATTAATCTCATTCATATTCACTAGCAGCTAGATTGCTGACTTGAGATACCTTCACCTTTTTTGGTTATAGCACCGAGCCCGCTGCCGACTTTTCATTTTATATGACAAAGTAAGACGTTTAATACCGAAGGTAGGAGTCTGGTACTGATCATTGACAGGAACCAATTAACCTGCTTATATAATTTCATTCAGCTTATATTCTTATTTCTTATCACTGTGAGTGTTGTTCTGTGCAAACGTAATACATTTTCATTAAACAGAAGAAGAAAAGGGTGAAAACAGAAACGAGACACATGACCGTGTAACACATAATTAAATTATCTGTTTCTTACTTAAATCAACCATTTGACCTTGACCCTCGGTTGTTTGAATTAGATCGCTTATCAAAATGTTTGAAAGAAATAATACAAAAACCATTAAGATATACCATAATATTGCAAAAGATGCAATAGGTAATGGTAAAATTAATCCTTTTTAACATTTAATAGGCGTGACCTTGATCATGACAAAAACAAATTTTCCACCA